>JACEEZ010010619.1:20000-47500 GCA_016584305.1 Chionoecetes opilio | reverse complement strand
AGCAAAGGAAAAATCTGGGTGCGAAGGGGTTAAAATGTTTCCTGTCTGTTCACACGTGGACTCTTTATCGACCGACTATAGTAGATAGGTAGAAGGAAGGGGAGATGCAAGCACTCTCATGAAGGTAAACAAATAACGAAACAATGTTGTTCAGCATTCCCTCGACTTAAAGTCACGAAGATATACTCTACGGCTTTCGAGGTTGTCTCTTATTGGTTCCGAAAGTGCCTCCCGTTTGTTGTGTGTATTTTGCCATGAATGCAAACGCTTTCATGTTTAACCCTTGCAGATATATTTGTCTTCAGGCGTCGAGGTCACGGCTTCTTGCTTTTCTTGTGGGACTCAAGCACTGCGACTCCCTCTCCGCCCACGTATCATGCCTTATTCCTGTCCTCTCAGCTCGAAAAACGTCCATCTTTATAGAACAGACATGTTAAAGTCTACAAAGTGTTTTTTGTATCGGACAACCTTACTCCCCGGTGTAGTCCCCCGCATGGAAGGATTATACCACTTCCGTATCCCTTCCCTTATTATTTCCTCTCCCTACACGGGGCCCTGAGGGAGGAGAACGGTCCTTCCTAGCGCGAAGAGCTCACCGTTACCACCACGAACTCTGGGCTTGGTGTAGCGTATAGTTTGTGCAAAAACGGTATTATTGTTTACTATACGCATCGCACCGCCTGTCTCATTGTTATTATTTGTTATTATTATTATATCATTATTATATTATCAGTATTGGTTATTTTTATTATCATTACCACCACTGTTTATCATTGTTTGCGTCGGGGTCGTGGTTGGCGGGCGGTCTTTCGTCGTGTTGTCAGCAGCACAGCGAGTCCACGAGCTTACTTACACCTCCGCCTCTGCCTGCACGCTGGCCTAAGGGTCGACTTTTCTTCTTATGTTCCTTGTAATCTCATCATCGCTAAATATTCCTTTTTGTCCTTTTATCCAGCACGCAATTCATTATTAATAACCATTAGGATACGTGTTTGATTTCTCGCGAAATCAATCAACCTTGAGCTGATTGTTTGCGTGTGATTGACAGCGATGTTAAAGTAAAAAATAACTGGGAAAAAACCAGAGGGACCCCGCGTGATGTCAATACTGCATGTGATTGTGAACGGCGGGCGGGTTGGTGCCGTGGCGGTGGTGGTGGAGGCAGTGTCCTGCACAAGGTTATGGTGGTTGATGTAGTATTGTATATATGATAACTGTTAAAATGCTTTGTCAATGTGGTGTGAGTGGTTGAAATGGAAAGTCCCAAATTTTGGGTGAAGCTATACGTCCAACGGTCCGTCAATAACTCATAAGCATTGCCATGTCTTTCATGTAGAGAGCTTGGCCTCCCTCCCCCCACCACCACACCCACCATACGTTTGTGCAAGGGGGGGAGGGTGATGCGTAACTGTAGGCGTTGCTGTCACTCCGCTGTATGCTGCTGTGTTATTATGTTGCAGTGACGAATCAAAACCATAACCAAAAAAGAATAATTTCCCCCCTTGTATTAACAGTGTAATGTATGTCTAATGTGTTGTGTGTATTCACTAGTTTGTATTCTACTATTGTATTTTACAGGGCCCTGATATACGCTCGTATGGCCCTGTCCCCTCCAGAGCTCACATTTTTACATTCATCCTTAGTGTTAAGTGTTTTGGCCGAAGCACCACCCCGGGAGGCGGGTCACAAAAACCCCGGCTAAACACCCCGGTTACCCATTTCACTGCTGGGTGGACAGGGGCTCGGTTTTTTAGAATACAACCCTCTGTCTTTGCTTTCGCCCGGGGATTGACCCGGGCTTCTCGGTTTGGCCGAGCATGCTAACCGCTACACAACGGAGTACCCTAAAAGTCCCTAACCCTACCAGGTGTGTGTGTGTGTTGGTGTGTGGTGTGTGTTACCTGGTTGTGTCTTACAGGGCCCGAGCTACACCGTATGGTCCCGTCCCCATAGTCTACATTATTTTATTTTTATCCCCAACACACCTGAGAGATTTGCAAGGACGCGTGGCCGCATATTCCACAAGTTTGAAAGATCGCCAATACTCCAGGTAAGACGCTTGGCTGTAGCTCCGAACTAACCATAGGATTTTCTCGAAAATACCCCTCATTGTTGATTCCACACCAAAGTTTCACGTACTATCCGAGCAGAATCTACTTCACCTAACGCGTAACCTGACGTAATGTAACGTGACTGTCAAGATTGGCGCGCGGAACTTTTTCCGACCTTGGAGAATATGGCACCGTTGGCGATGATGCATGGTACGAACGCGGCAGTCAGACGGAGGGCTGCATGAAAAATCACAGTTTTATCTTGGACGTTGGTTAATTATATTATATATATATATATATATATATAGTTGGTATTCTTAGTAATACATCTTGACATTCAGGGTGACAAGACACTCGTCATTCTTGGGTTGTTTATGCGCAACGTGTCGCCAAAAGACACATTGGCATCATCAGGCTATAAATAGTTTTATGAATTATATACTATACTGCTAAAAAGCGAACATCTAAAAGATTTTTTTTAAACAATAAATAATCCTATATTCTCTAAAACATAATAAAATAATAAATAAAAATACAATTTATAGCTTAACATACCTTGGTTGTATGCCTGTCTGAGTTGGCAGAGGACTGATGAACATAGTTTACGGTAGCATTTCGGCTCGTGTTTGGCGATGAAACGAGAGGTCCGGACATCGAAACAGTGTGATAATCATTTTGAGTATATGTAATTGGTAATGAGGGTGACTTGGTTATTAGATCAGGACAATGCTTTGATGTGTATTGATTCTAATAATTTAGTGTCACTAGGCGTAGTTGCCTTGGATATGATACTGAAAGTCTTCTTAGAAAAGGGTTAATCTAAATCATGTGAGGTGTGAGCGATTGCAATATTGCGAAGGTGAGAAGAAATGGTCGACCAGTACGTTGGCAGAAACAGCCTTTATGCTCAGAAGCTTAAGGGTTTAGATTCCTTGTTGCTCGCGACGTATCTACGTTTTACAACTAGAACATTTGAATTCGTAAATTATGTTTAGAGATACGGTGAAGAGCTTTAGGTATAGATTCTTTATATTTGAAATGGTGTTCTTAAGGTAAATGGATTAGTAAAAATAAATTTAGATTTTGAGTAGGAAGGTGTAACTTAAGTAGATCATTGAGTTTTTTTTGCGAATGGTGTAACTGAGATGGCCGTAAAATGAAGTTTAATATAATGTGTGTCTAATGTAGGTTCGGGTTGGTTCGACTTGGGGTTGAACTTTTCTTTTAGGAATTTGGAGATAGTTGTTTCAATTATTTTTGAGGGGTAGCCATTATTTGGAAAAAATTAGAAAGGGAAATTTTTGATTTCATTATCAAAGGCAAACCATTAAAGAAGAGAAACTATAGCATCTGTGTAGTAGGGTCTTAATAATATTGATTTTAAAAAGGTTAGGGATGAATGAAACTTATTGAGTTCCTAAGCCAGTAAAAAGTAGGTTTTCTATAGACTGAAGTGGTAAGGTATTATTTTTACGAGAAACCTAGGATATCCAAAAGGGTAGTGATAATTGGTTTTCAACTTCATATGTAACTTAATGTTTGGGTGCTGAGAGTTAAGGTAGTTCAGAAATAAGGGAATGTGTTCGGTATTTTTAAAGAGTAAAAAAGTGTCGTCTACATATCGTTTATAATAAAAAGGTTTAAAAAGCTTAGGACAGTTAGACAGCCACATTTGTTCATGGTGACATAAAAAGGCATTAGCAAATGAAGGACCTAGACATACTCTACGGCTTTCGAGGTTGTCTCTTATTGGTTCCGAAAGTGCCTCCCGTTTGTTGTGTGTAGTTGCCATGATGCAAACAGCTTCAATGTTAACTCTTGCAGGATATATTTGTCTTCAGGCGTCGAGGTCACGGGCTTCTTGCTTGCTTGTGAGACTCTAGCAGCTGCGACTCCTCTCCGCCCACGATAGTCATGTCATTATTCCTCTCAGCTCGAAAAACTTCCAAATCTTTATAGAACGCGACATGTTAAAGTCTACCAGTGTTTTTTTGTACGGACAACCTTACTCCCGGTGTAGTCCCCGCATGGAAGGATTATACCACTTCCCGTATCCACTTCCCCTTATTATTTCCTCGCCCTAACACGGGGCCCTGAGCCTGCGCGAAGAGCTCACCGTTACCAACACGAACTCTGGGGCTTGGTGTGCGTATAGTTTGTGGCAACGGTATTATTGTTACTATACTCATCGCACCGCCTGTCTCATTGTTATTATTAGTGTTATTATTATTATTATCATTATTATTATTATCAGTATTGTTATTTTTATTATCATTACCACCACTGTTATCATTGTTGGCGTCGTGGTCGTGGGTGGCGGGCGGTCTTTCGTCGTGTTGTCAGCAGCACAGCGCGTCCACGAGCTTACTTACCTCCGCCTCGCCTGCACGCTGCCAAGGTCGACTTTCTTATTATGTTCCTTGTAATCTCATCATCGCTAAATATTACCTTTTTGTTCCTTTATCCAGCACGCAATTCATTATTAAATAACCATTAGGAATACGTGTTTGATTTACTCGCGAAATCACCTGAGGCTGATGTTTGCGTGTTTTGACAGCGATGTTAAAGTAAAAATACGGGAAAAAACCAGAGGGACCCCGCAGTGATGTCAATACGGCATGTGATGTGAACGGCGGGCGGGTTGGTGCCGTGGCGGTGGTGGTGGCGGCAGTGGTCCTAGCACAAGGTAATGGTGGTTGTATGTATGTATGTATATATGTACTGGTATAATGCTTGTTACTGGTGTGGAGTGTTGAAATGGAAAGTCACAAATTTTGGGTGATAGCTATACGTCCAACGGTCCGTCATAACTCATAAGCATTGCCACTGTCTTCATGTAGAGAGCTGCCTCCCTCCCCCCACCCACCCACCACCAGTACGTGGGTGCAGAGGGGGGAGGGGGGATGCTGTAACTGTAGGCGTGCTGTCACTCCGCTGTAATGCTGCTGTGTTATTCATGTTGCAGTGACGAAAATAAAACCAGTAACCAAAAAAAGAATATTGTCCCTTGTATTACAGTGTATGTATGTCTTAAATGGTGTGTGTGTGTATTCATCTAGTTGTATTCATCTAGTTGTATTTTACAGGGCCTGATATACGCTCGTATGGCCCTGTCTCCATAGCTACATTTTATCATTCATCCTTAGTGGTTAGTGTTGGCCGAAGCTACCACCCCGGGAGGCGGGTCACAAAAACCCCGGCTAACACCCGGTACCCATTCACTGCTGGGTGGACAGGGGCTCGGGTTTTTAAGAAGACAACCCGTCTGTCTTTGCTTCGCCCGGGGATTGAACCCGGGACTTCTCGGTTGTGAGCCGAGCATGCTAACCGCTACACAACGGAGTACCCTAAGTCCCTAACCCTACCCTAGGTGTGTGTGTGTGTGTGTGTGTGTGTGTGTTACCTGGTTGTGTCTTACAGGGCCTGAGCTACACGCGTATGGTCCCGTCCCCATATCTACATTTATTTATTTTTATCCCCAACACACCTGAGAGGATTTGCAAGGACCGTGCCGCATATTCCCCAAGTTTGGAAAAGATCGCCAATACTCCAGGTGAAGACGCTTGGCTGTAGCTCCGAAACTAACCATAGGATTTTCTCGAAAATACCCTCATTGTGATTCCCACACAAAGTTTCAATTACTATCCGAGCAGAATCTTACTTCACCTAACCGTAACCTGACGTAATGTAACGTGACATGTTCAAGAGTGGGCGCGACGGACTTTTTCCAGACTTGGAGAATATGCGACCATGGCGATGATGCATGGTACTGACGCGGCAGCAGACGGAGGGCTGCAGGAAAATCACAGTTATCTTGACGTTGGTTAATATATATATATATATATATATATATATATAGTTGGTATTCTTAGGTAGATACATCTTGACATTTCAGGGTGACAAAGACACTCGTCATTCTTGGGGTTGTTTATGCGCAACGTTTCGCCAAAAGACACTTGGCATCATCAGGCTAAAATAGTTTATGAAATTAATATACTATACTGCTAAAAAGCGAACATCTAAAAGAATTTTTTTAAACAATAAAATAATCCTATATTATCTAAAAAATAATAAATAATAAATAAAAATACAATTTATACTTAACAGACCTTGGTGTGTATGCTGTCTGAGTTGGCAGAGGACTGAATGAACAATAGTTTACAGGTAGCATTTCGGCTCGTGTGTGGTGATCGAAACGAGAGTCGGACAATCGAAACAGTGTGATAATCATTTGAGTATATGTAATTGGTATGAAGTGACTTGGTTATTAAGATCAGGGGACAAATGCTTGATGTGTATGGATTCTAATAATTTAGTGTCACTAGGGTAGTGTGCCTTGGATAGGATACTGAAGTCATTCTTAGAAAAAGGGTGATCTAAATCATGTGAGGTGTGAGCGGATTGCATATTGCGAAGGTGAAGAAATGGGTCGACCAGTACGTGCAGAAACACCTTTATGCTCAGAAAGCTTAAGGGTTAGATTCCTTGTTGTCTCGCCGACGTATCTAGCGTTACAACTAGAACATTTGAATTCGTAAATTATGTTAGAGATAAGAGCTTTAGGTATAGATTCTTTATATTTGAAATGTGTTCTTAAGGTAAATGGATTAGTAAAAATAAATTTAGATTTTGAGTTAGGAAGGTGTAACTTAAGTAGATCATTGAGTTTTTTTGCGAATGGTGTAACTGAGATGGCCGTAAAATGGAAGTTTAATATAATGTGTGTCTAATGTAGGTTCGGGTTGGTTCGACTTGGGGTTGAACTTTTCATTTAGGAATTTGGAGATAGTTGTTTCAATTACTTTGAGGGGGTAGCCATTATTTTGGAAAAAATTAGTAAGGAATTTGATTTCATTATCAAAGGCAAACCAATTAGAAGAGAAACTATAGCATCTGTGTAGTAAGGTCTTAATAGTATTGATTTTAAAAAGGTTAGGGATGAATGAAACTTATTGAGTTCCTAAGCCAGTGAAAGTAGGTTTTCTATAGACTGAAGTGGTAAGGTAATTATTTTTACGAGTAACTAGGATATCCAAAAATGGTAGTGATAATTGGTTTTCAACTTCATATGTGAACTTAATGTTTGGGTGCTGAGAGTTAAGGTAGTTCAGAAATAAGGGAATGTGTTCAGTATTTTTAAAGAGTAAAAAAGTGTCGTCTACATATCGTTTATAATAAAAAGGTTTAAAAAGCTTAGGACAGTTAGACAGCCACATTTGTTCATGGTGACATAAAAAGGCATTAGCAAATGAAGGACCTAGACATTCATTTGCTAATGCCTTTTTATGTCACCATGAACAAATGTGGCTGTCTAACTGTCCTAAGCTTTTTAAACCTTTTTATTATAAACGATATGTAGACGACACTTTTTTACTCTTCAAAAATACCGAACACATTCCCTTATTTCTGAACTACCTTAACTCTCAGCACCCAAACATTAAGTTCACATATGAAGTTGAAAACCAATTATCACTACCATTTTTGGATATCCTAGTTACTCGTAAAAATAATTCTCTTACCACTTCAGTCTATAGAAAACCTACTTGCACTGGCTTAGGAACTCAATAAGTTTCATTCATCCCTAACCTTTTTAAAATCAATACTATTAAGACCTTACTACACAGATGCTATAGTTTCTCTTCTAATTGGTTTGCCTTTGATAATGAAATCAAATTCCTTACTAATTTTTTCCAAAATAATGGCTACCCCCTCAAAGTAATTGAAACAACTATCTCCAAATTCCTAAATGAAAAGTTCAACCCCAAGTCGAACCAACCCGAACCTACATTAGACACACATTATATTAAACTTCCATTTTACGGCCATCTCAGTTACACCATTCGCAAAAAAACTCAATGATCTACTTAAGTTACACCTTCCTAACTCAAAATCTAAATTTATTTTTACTAATCCATTTACCTTAAGAACACATTTCAAATATAAAGAATCTATACCTAAAGCTCTTATCTCTAACATAATTTACGAATTCAAATGTTCTAGTTGTAACGCTAGATACGTCGGCGAGACAACAAGGAATCTAACCCTTAAGCTTTCTGAGCATAAAGGTGTTTCTGCACGTACTGGTCGACCCATTTCTTCACCTTCGCAATATGCAATCCGCTCACACCTCACATGATTTAGATCACCCTTTTTCTAAGAATGACTTCAGTATCCTATCCAAGGCACACTACCCTAGTGACACTAAATTATTAGAATCCATACACATCAAGCATTTGTCCCCTGATCTTAATAACCAAGTCACTTCATACCAATTACATATACTCAAATGATTATCACACTGTTTCGATTGTCCGACTCTCGTTTCGATCACCACACACGAGCCGAAATGCTACCTGTAAACTATTGTTCATTCAGTCCTCTGCCAACTCAGACAGCATACACACCAAGGTCTGTTAAGTATAAATTATATTTTTATTTTTTAGATAATATAGGATAATTTTATTGTTTTAAGAAATTCTTTTAGATGTTCGCTTTTTAGCAGTATAGGATATTAATTTTATAAACTATTTTAGCCTGATGATGCCAAGTGTCTTTTGGCGAAACGTTGCGCATAAACAACCCCAAGAATGACGAGTGTCTTTGTCACCCTGAAATGTCAAGATGTATCTACCTAAGAATACCAACTAATATATATATATATATATATTTTATATATATATATATATATATATATATTTTATATATATATATATATATATATTATATATATATATATATATATATATATATATTATATATATATATTTTTATATATATATATATATATTTTATATAATTTATTATATATATACAGATATATATATATGATATATATATGAGATATATATATATATGAGATATATATTATATATATATATATATATATATATATTATAATCACAGTATATCACAATTATCACATCACAATATATTAAATTTTTTATTGATAATGATGGTGATTGTATATATATATATATATATATATATATATTTTTATATATATAATTTTATATATAATAATATATATATATATATACACTCGCATGTATATCATGTTATGTGCAAGTGAAACACAAAGTTTGATTTATACCTTTCTGAGAATTTCTGAGAATTCAGAAAATTGTTGTTACCGTCAATAACACTATAGTCGCCACTGCACTAATGTCGCCAGGCGCCATGAATTACGAATGTTAGCATCACTACAGACTTGTATGTGCCACTGAAGACAGGTAGGCTACATAATATAAACTACTGTGCATGCCTCTTCAGTGGCACATACAAGTCTGTAGCGATGCTTAAATTCGTAATATATGGCGCCTGGCGACATTAGTGCAGTGGTGACTATAGTGTTATTGACGCTACGGTAGGCCTACACTACAGTAAAAAGAAGTTTTCACTTCGATTGTACAACATCGTGCAGTATAGCGTACTATATTACTACTGCAAGCAATACTATTGAACAAAAAATGCAAACCATGATTATTGTAATATTAATATTCATAAAACAATTTAATAAGGAAATTAATTATAAAGAATATAACAAACGAAAAAAAAGGTCTGAGCCATCACTGGGGAACAATTTGAAGAAAAAAAATTGTTGAGTTAGATTTTTGAGCTTATTTAGACTAAAATTGGCATGCTGATTCCAAATCTGTAGTCAGTTTTTTTCTAGCACGTCAAGTTTTTTCTCCACAGCTTACCCTCCAGATAAGCAAAATTCCACTTGTGAGCTGTAGTAAAACTTGCCAGCTGATTACGATTTGACTCATCGAGAGCTATGTGGCAACTTGTTTGTGCAGTTACAATTGAGACAGTGCGGTGAGAGGTGTTTGCAGCTCCCAATAGGTCAGTACTATCAATATCTGCAAACAGAAAGCTAGGATAGTAGGAATTAGGAGGATTTGTTATGGCTTTTCTCTTAACCTTGTAACAACATACCATTGTAATTTCTATTTCGTTTTATGCTGGTTTTTTTTGTTTTCAAAGCTTGTAACTATTCCAGCTTAGTGTTTTATTTACATAGGTATATATTTCTTTTGTTTCAGATCATGTCTGCTCCTGCTACGTCTCGTCGTAAATGCCTAAACAACCCTGACTCCTTCTGCTATATATGTGGTAGTTTCACCATTCCAAGTCAGAGGGCAAGCATCAGCGTATTTGTCAAACAAGCATATTTCGCATATTTTAAAGTGAAACTCGGTGATCAAGACAAGCTATGGGCCCCTCACAAAGTGTGCAAGCAGTGTGTCGAGAGATTACGGATGTGGACCAAAGGAACACGTTGAAAGTTGGCATTTGGTATCCCCATGGTTTGGCGAGAGCAAAAAGATCATTCCACAGACTGTTACTTTTGTTTAGTGAAAACATCAGGATTTAACAAGAAAAATAAAAGTAAAATAGAATACCCTAATCTACCGTCAGCTATAAGACCAATGCCTCATTCAGCTGAAATTCCAGTGCCAGTTTTCGAACAACTACCTCCTCTAGAAGATCTGAGTGATGTTGAAGAACGCAGTGACAGCAATGATGCAGATTTTGACATTCACGAGGATTCAGTTCGTAGGGGATTTGATCAGCACGAGTTGAATGATTTAGCACGTGATTTGGGCCTATCCAAAAAAGCTTCAGAAATACTAGTATCAAGACTGAACGAGAAAAACATACTTGAACAAGGAGTGAAGGTATCATACTTTCGAACCAGAGAAAGTACATTTCTGCAGTACTTTCGAAGTGCCAGTGGTTTTGTGTTTTGCCATAACATTCCTGGTTTACTGAAGGAATTAGGGCTTTCAATCTACAATCCAAATGAATGGCGATTGTTTATTGATAGCTCAAAGCGGAGCTTGAAGTGTGTCCTTCTACACAATGGCAATTTGTTTGGCGCAGTCCCTATTGGGCATTCGGTCTGTCTTCGTGAAGAATATGGAGATGTAAAGAGAGTCATTGAGTTATTGCAATATGACAAACACAATTGGATCATCTGTGTTGACCTTAAAATGGTGTCCTTCCTTCTTGGTCAACAACGTGGATACACAAAGTATCCCTGCTTTCTCTGTATGTGGGATAGCAGAGCTCGAGAGAAGCCTTGGGTTCAGACGAATTGGCCTCCGAGATCTGATCTTAAACCTGGAGATCCTAACATTGTACATGAGCCACTTGAGACAGGAAGAAAATAATATTCCCACCTCTGCACATAAAACTAGGTCTCATGAAACAATTTGTAAAAGCATTGTCAACTGATGGCGACTGTTTGAAGTACATCATCTTGGCATTTCCTGGACTGTCAATTGAAAAAATCAAGGCCGGTGTGTTTGATGGTCCACAAATTCGACAGCTCATCAAAGATGAACATATAACGGTACTATGTCAGACCTTGAAAAGAATGCTTGGCTATCATTCAAAGACGTCGTCAAGAACTTTCTTGGAAATACACGTGCAAGTAATTACACAGAAATTGTTCAGAAACTATTGGAGAGCTACAAAGCGCTTGGTTGCAACATGAGTATTAAAGTACATTTTTTGCATAGCCATCTTGCCAACTTTCCGGAAAATCTTGGTGCTGCTAGCGACGAGCAAGGTGAACGATTTCACCAAGATTTGAAGGTTATGGAAGAACGTTACCAGGGTAGATGGGATGTGCATATGATGGCTGACTATTGTTGGAGCATCAAACGCGATAGTCCTCAAGTTGAACACTCCAGACAAAGCTACAAACGTAAATTTTTACCTTAACCTGCACACAATTATAGCCTTATCCTTTCTAAAAACATGATAATGTTAAATAAACATTCTATTCATGCCTATTTCTTTCATTTTTCATTGTATGTCAACATTTGCAACTTTTTATAAAATAAGCACTGTTACTGTTATGTAGCTACAGTATTTTTCATATTTTTTAAGAAAACGAAAATCCTACAGTTCAAAAACTTGACGTGATAGAGAAAAACTGAGATCAGTTTTGGATTCAGCACCCAAAAATTACTTAATAACAAGTGTCAGACCTAACTCAACAACAATTTGTTCCCCAGTGTTACCCATCATGCATCAGTGCCGGGCAAGCGGCCGCGGCGTTCACAGGAAGTGCAGGCAACGTCTATATTGTGTGTGCAGTGCAGTGCGCTCAGCTCTGACCGCCAAGAATGTGGAATAGAAAGGTAAATAGGTGGTGGTGTTTCGTCCCAATGTGTTGAAGCACAAGCATAAGGAGCCCAGAGAAAATATTCGTCTCTGTGCCAAAGAATAGGACCATAAGAAAGAGATGGTGGCTGGCTGGCCGCCGGGAGTTTCCTGTGCAGCTGGAAGGCAGCACACATACTGCTGTGACGGTCATTTTGTTGTGAGTATCTAGTTCACATTCTATGACTTGTATATTATATGATGCTCAAAGCAGTGGCGGATGTAAGGGCCCATGAAATATAATTAGTCACGTACTCCAGATCAGCAGACGTACAGCCTGGGTAGCTTATACAGCCTGTATGTACTACAGCATACTTCACAATGTCAGTGTGTACTACACTACATCCTTTTATCATTATTACTACTGCTACTACTACTAGTACTACTACTATACTACTACTACCACTACCATTACTATTAGTGCTGAAATGATGTTGTTCAACAGGTGTATTTCAGGCTATAGGAGCCTGCGTGTGTGTGTGTGTGTGTGTGTGTGTGTGTGTGTGTGTGTGTCAGTGTGTGTGTTTCTGTGTATTAGCAGGATTATTTGCAAAGAGAATGACATGTTAAAGGATGGTTCAAATTTGGCGGAGGTCGACGTTCTCGGAGTGCTCTTGTTTGTAATGGAACCGAGTTTAACAGTTTGTGGCGCGACTAGATTGGTATAGTTGCCTTTACAAAGACGCAGTTTAGCCTTCTTCTATGGAACAGCTATAAGAGAAAATGTAAAAATTGAGGGATATCTAAATGATTTCATAAGAAAATTAATCTGCTTTGGTCATTTTTCTGTTTAGTGCATCCCGCGATTTTGAGGCCGAAACTTCCTTTTCCTGAACAGTTTTGATGTGTTTTGAATTAAGCTGGGACTTGTGCTTGGCGGAAATTAATGTTTGTTTACAGGTTTTGGGGAGGGGTCCGCCCCTCTGCCCTCCCGACCCGCCCTGCAAACCTTGCTGAGCTTTGCACTGGCGTAGTATTGATCATTTTCTTTTTTTTCTTGATACCACTAATGATGTTGATGTTGAATGATGTTACGAAAGCAAACCCCACCTCTAACCTAACCTAACCTAATCTGATTCCACCTAACTTAACCGTTTCTGGCTGAAATAACGGAACATTTTTGGTAATACTATATGTATCGCCATTATTATTCATGAATTCATTTTCATTGCGCCATGAAAAATGGGGATTCAAAGTACGCAGTGTGAAAAGATCTGCACTATGAGACAGGTTAGAACTGTCAGGCTCGAAGATGACCTCAGCCGTAATAATAACTCTAATTTATCATGTACTATAGGCGTTGATATTCTTTTGCATTTAAGTTTGCCTTGAGTTTCGGCCTGCGATAAAAGTTTAGTTAAAAGATTTGTATACCCATGTGCCAAATATGGCGAAAATTTTACTGACGTAAACTGGTCCATAACGTTTACATTTTACGTAAGTTTCAAAAAAATATAAATCATGCGCAACATACATAAACATTGATATTTTAGAAGAATAAAATAATAATTTGATATCATATGACTTGTTTGATACATCATGCGTGTGAGCAGATCATTACATCATTACTTGTCGGGCAACTGACGCTCACGGAAATTCATGATGAAATATTGATCCCATCACATGATATCTGCGAATGTTTGGCAGATACCTGACGCATTCGGTACATCAGCTACAGACAGACCCACAGTCAAGCTGGGAGGAATCTTGAGAGAAAAGCCCCAGACGAATAACGTTTATGATGCTGTGATTGTTAATCCCTGTAAAACAGCGGTTCTTAGCCTGGGGGGAGGTGGGTAATAGACAAGCTGTCTGTTATGAAAAGACTTTAGAAATGCATTCTGCCATGTTTGTAGAGTGGCATAGGATATATAATTCCTACCCCAAAAAATTGAATTCGTGCTGTAAAAGTGGTGATAAAGTTAATTGCTCGAAAAAACGTCCACTATGTCGTGACGTCACGAGATGTACAGGCGCGGAAACCGAGCGGGCCCGAGCCGAGCCGACCGTGTACATCCACAACAACACAAGCGTCATAGCCAGCCACCATCGCTTCCTTATATTATAGTCTTTAGGAATTGAGATGAATATCTTCCCTGGTGTTGACTAGAGTAGGTACCTGTATTATATAGAGTAGCGACAACTCGATTTGTGGGCGCCATATTGGTGCCAAAGCCTCCTCGTTCACCCAAGACCCGGGGAAGTTCTCAAGGCATTACCCCGCAGTATATCATGTTATACATGTATAAAGGATAGACTGTTATCTTCGGAAATGTTTGTTCTATAAAGATTATCACATAAAACATAGTAAAACACATTAAATAAAGGACATTATGAGACTCTGAAGAAATATGATGAAACTTAACATTCACTTAAAACTCCTCGTCATGTAAACTTGTGGGACAGCTTTTTAAAGAGGGCAGATATCAATACAAGCAGAATTTAATTAGCTTTCCATTGAATATTTCGTTTTCTGATACATACAATAATACCATGCAAACATTAAGGTTAACTAAATAAATTGCTCTCTCCGCCTCTACCCCCCTCTCTCTTCTTTCCCCCGCCCTCTCTCTCTCTCTCTCTCTCTTCCCCTCTCCCCTTCCTCTCTCTCCCTTTCTACCTTCAGTTTTAGTAGTCCCCCTTCCCTTATCCCTTAAATTTAAGTAGTTCCCCCTCCCTTATACCCTTAAATTTAAGTAGTCCCCCCTCCCTTATACCCTTAAATTTTAAGTAGTCCCCCTTCCCTTATACCCTTAAATTTAAGTGGGTCCCCCCTTCTCTTATACCCTTAAACTAAAGTAGTCCCCCTTCCCTTATACCCTTAAATTTAAGTAGTTCCCCCCCCCTTATACCCTTAAATTTAAGTAGTCCCCCCTCTCTTATACCCTTAAACTTAAGTAGTCCCCCTTCCCTTATCCCTTAAATTTAAGTAGTCCCCCCTCCCTTATACCCTTTAAAATTTTAAAGTAGTTCCCCCTCCCTTATACCCTTAAATTTAAGTAGCCCCCCTCCCTTATACCCTTAAATTTAAGTAGTCCCCCCCTCCCTTATCCCCTTTAAAATTTTAAAAGTAGTCCCCCTTCCCTTATACCCCTTAAATTTTAAGTAGTCCCCCTTCCCTTTTTTTTTATACCCTTAAATTTAAGTAGTCCCCCTCCCTTATACCCTTAAATTTAAGTAGTCCCCCCCCCCCTTTACCCTTAAATTTAAGTAGTCCCCCCCCCCTTATCCCCTAAATTTAAGTAGTCCCCCTTCCCTTTATACCCTTAAATTTAAGTAGTTCCCCCCCCTTTAAAACCTTTAAAAATTTAAGTAGTCCCCCTTTCCTTATACCCTTAAATTTAAGTAGTCCCCCCCCCCTTATCCCCTTTAAATTTAAGTAGTCCCCCCTCCTTTAAATACCCTTAAATTTAAGTATTTCCCCCCTCCCTTAACCCTTAAATTTAAAGTAGTCCCCCCTCCCTTATACCCTTAAATTAAGTATTTCCCCCTTCCCTTATCCCCTTTAAATTTTAAAGTAGTCCCCCTTCCCTTATACCTTAAATTTAAGTAGTCCCCCCTCCTTATACCCTTAAATTTAAGTAGTCCCCCCTCCCTTATACCCTTAAATTTAAGTAGTCCCCTTCCCTTAACCCTTAAATTTAAGTATTTTCCCCCTCCCTTATACCCTTAAATTTAAGTAGTCCCCCTTTCCTTATACCCTTAAATTTAAGTAGTCCCCTCCCTTATACCCTTAAATTTAAGTAGTCCCCCCTCCCTTATACCCTTAAATTTAAGTAGTTCCCCCTCCCTTATACCCTTAAATTTAAGTAGTCCCCCCTCCCTTATTTCCTTTTGCCCCTTACTCCTTTCTTATTAATACAACTTTTTCCTTCATAATACCTTCACGCCAAGATCTTTCCTTTGCTATATAAAATCGTCTTTTGTTAGCCATAAAATAACGGAAAGTAACTGAATATACCAAATTAGTTAGTGGACAAGGATACTAAACAGGTCATAGCTATATAAATTGCTTATAGGGCATTGAAAATCGTCTAATGGTAAAACTATATTACAATGATATTTACGTTATGGGTCTCAAGGGTTAAATTTAAGTAGTTCCCCCCTCCATTATTCCTTTTTTACCCCTTCCTCCTCTTCTATTAACTAAAACTTTTGCCTTAATTACTCGTAGTTAAGGTTGTGTAGTTGTAGTTCCCGCAAACAGCCCAAAATGGGAAGAAAACAACTGTTGCTACTTTCTTATCACTCCTTCTGTATTCCTTTGTACTTTTTGTATTCCTTTGTAACCCCTTACCCTCCCCCTTCTTCATTCCTCCCTCCCCCCCTATATGTAATCTGTACACACACTAAATCGACCTCCCCCTCCCTCCTCCCCTCCTCTGTTGGTCTGTTCTGTTTGTGTTTCCTTTTAACCTCCTCCCTCCTCCCCTCCTCCTCCTTTAATCTCTTTATAAGTATAGTATCCCACGAAAAAATTTCCCCTTTAATAAATGCAAGAGGTGGTCTTCCTCTTCCCCCTCTTTTTTCCCTTTCCCCTCCTTCTTTCCTCATTCTTCTTTTTACTTTCCCTTTCCTTCCTCTTTCTTTTTATAATTTTCATCCTCCCTCTCCTCCTCCCCCTCCCTTCCCCCCTTTCCTCCCCTCTTTTCTTCATCTTACCTCATCTTCTTCCTTTTATTCCTCGTTCATCATGTTATCGTTTTTTACCTCCTCCCCCTCCTCCTCCTCCTCCTCCCTCCATCATGTGTTACGATGCTGAGACAGTAAGACATCGGCAATCAGCTTTAACACTAACTTTCCCAAAAATACAACACAAAGATATTACTAACAAACCAGGATGAAAATTTTCCGGGGATTCGCGGTTTCCAAGATTTTATTCCCAGGGGTCTTTTGTGAATCGTGTAGATTCGGGTTAAAAATTGAGGGGGGGGGGGGGGGGTAGGGGTGTACTAGTTGGCTACCCACGCCGAACCTGACCCTGGCCACTGATCCAGCACAGCCCAAAAACATTTTTGGCTGCCTAGCGGGAAGTAATACTACTGCATGAATGTTCTTATTGTTTATACAAATGACAGGGAATTTGACAAAGTGTAGAGTGTGTTTTTGATGTTTTTTTTTAAACAATTTTTTTATCAACGGGCAATTAAGGTGTACTGTGTGCTGTTTACTGGGCGGGTAAGGTATGATCTGGGTCAAATAGTATTACAATACAAGTTGTAAATTGGCAATTGATTCAGTTTTATCATGCAGGGATGATTGGGCATTTTTTCAAGGGCAAAATAATGTTTTTTTATTTTTTATACTTTTATATGCCCTAATTGATAAAGTTGACAAATATAATGAAATATTTTGTTGTTTGTATACTTTTCCAACGGAAACAGTGTTAAATTTCATTTATCATGTCAAAAGGGTTTAAATTTAATTCATATACATTTCACAATTTAAGTTGCATGATATACCATAATATATATATATATATATATATAATATATATATATAATATTTTATATATATATATATATAATATATATATTAAAAATATATATATTTTATATATATATATAATATATTATATATTATATTGGGACACAAAAACAGACAAAATTGAGACCAGAAAGTATTATAGATATAACCAAGGACCTCTCAGAAGTTCTCTCAGAGCATGAAATTTAAAAAAAATCCCCCGAACCCCCAGCTGGGAGGTTCCCTCGCTACACTCGGTCAGCCTCGCTGCGCTCAGATGAGTTGGTCGCCCTATTATTTTATTTCAGAGTTTTTTTTCTTTTCTTGTTGACATCCCTGACAAACACAGATAAGGGAAAAAAGCGTCATTTCTGAGCATTTTATTATTTATATTCAATTTATTATATATGTTTAATATAAAAAAATATTATTCTTATATTTTATTTTATTTTTACTTATTTTTTTTTCTTTTCTTATTTTGGTTTTTTTTTAACGTTTTTATTTTATTTTATTATTATTTTATTATTTTATTATTTGTATTTTATATATTTTATTATATTATTTTTATTAATTTTATTTTATTTATTTTATTTTATATATTTTTGTTTGACTATTTGATTTATATATACCTATATATATATACACATTTTTTTATTTTTTTTATCTATGTTACAGGCAGGCATTCTTTAACTCTATTATTGTGCTTACTAGGATTCAGCCTGTGTGCTTATAGGTCATTGGGCTAGGTGGTGGTTAGGTCAATGGGTAACTATACTGTGTGTTTATAGGTCATTAGGCTAGGTGGTGGTTAGGGTAATGGCCGTAATTATACTGGGAGATGAATGTGAGTCTCCTCGTGTATCTAATGGTAGGCTCTCTCCTTTTTTCTTTTTTTTCTTTTTTCGTACAAACCTCCTTTTTTTTATTTCTTATATTGCTTACTAACCGCTCCTCTTTTTGTCTTTTACTAAGCCCTCTTCTTCTTTTGTCTTACTCCTCCTTCCTCTTCCCCGAATGATCCATCATCAGCAAAACTCTAGCATACATAATCTTGCTCTATCATCATTGTTTGCTATGATAAAATGTTCCATAAACTGTTAAACTACAAGGTACTACGTGTTCCTTTCCAATTGTTTCTTATAAACCAGCGTGTTGCCATAGGAGGGGAACGCGGGGAGGAGCCTTGGTCTATACTTGGGCAAAGCAAACCTTGTTTTGTTCAATGCCTCAAAAACCCAATTTCTTCACCTATCTACTCGACAAAACCTTCCAGATAACTATCCCCTCTACTTCAATGACACTCAACTGTCTCCTTCTACAATGGACATTCTAGGACTATCCTTTACTAAAAATCTGATCTGGAAATCTCACATCTCATCTCTTGCTAAAACAGCTTCTAAGAAGTTAGGTGTCCTGTGGCGTCTGCGTCCTTTTTTTTCTCCCTCCCAATTGCTTGCTCTCTACAGGGGCCTTATCCGCCCATGTATGGATAATTAGTGCCGACCGGGGTAATTTGGTCCTGGTTTTGACAAACTTTGATCTAGTTTCCATATCTATTGAAATAAACAAACAAAAAGTTAATAAAATCATAGGAGGGTCACTACCTATATTATGTTATTAAAGTTTGAACAAATTTCCATTATAGCTCTGTTAGCAATATACTGCGAAGTGCGGACCGCATTGTTACACTAAATGGGGTAAATCGGACCTAACTCTGGGGTAAATTGGTCATATATATATATATATAAAAAAATATATATTTCTTAAAAATTTGACAAACCTCCAAAAACAACATGTCATGCCATGCCCATGGACACTATCAAACATTATGTGAGCTGTTCTTCACATTCTCTGGGGAGGCGGAAAGGATGACCAACACGCACACGTTTGGGTTCCAGTCTTTGAGTTCCTAGTCTTTCTTCTTTTTCTAGGTCTATGCTAGTTTTTCTTTTATAATTTCTAAGCATTGTTACTTAATTTAGTAATACTTTACACTAGGGCCAGAATTCCCTACACAATTGGGAGTATGGTTTCTGTTTACCTTATTGGATTCTAGGAAACATTCTCTCTATGAGCTTCCGTCACAAAGCACTTCTTTCGGAGATATAAGATGTTTTTAATAGGAAGGAGATCCGAGTGTATAGGAGATATAAAAATTAAACTAACCTAACCCCACCTTTTGACTCACTAACCTAACCTAACACACGCTTTAACCTCCAAACTAATGTCAAATCTGCATTAAAAAAGTGTCCGCGGCAAGGGAAGAACAGAGGCGATGCAGGTCACAAGAGGAAGAAGAGTCAGGCGCACGTAAACACTTGGCTCTCGCCTCCCTATGAACATGTCATTATCTTCGGAAGTAATGATTTGCGACGGAAACTCAGAGAAAATGTTTCCTAGAATTAAATAAGGTAAACAGAACCACACTCCCAATTGTGTAGGGAATTTCGGTCCTAATGTAAAATAATACCGTTAGGTTACGTAATCAATGCCCATTTTAGGTTAGTTAACTAGCAGGGAGGTATGGGTGGGCATAGCCCCCCAGTTATGTCAGGAGAGTATTGGTTTATAGGAAGTATTGGTTGAAACTGCACATTTACCGTAGCCATTAAGGTAAACAGAAATCATTCTCCCAATTGTGTAGAGAATTCTGGTCCTTGAGTAAAAATTTACCCTTAATTTATATACCAGCACCCTTAAACTAATTCCATATTAGCATGCAACAATCTGAAACAAAAGAAACAAGTGCAAATAAGCAGTTAATCCTCACCGTGATATGCCGTGAGGGGTACATTACACTGGGTCCAATTTACCCCACGAGTGTTTTTGTCACCGGGGTAAATACGGATCCAAACTGAGCATTGATCATACGAAAATGAGACAAGATAGAGCATTTTTTATATTTGCATGTTAAAGTAGAGGAAAAACACTCTATATACGCTTATTTACAAGAATGTACTCAGTCTCGTATTTGAATCCCATGAAAGTTTGCCAAATCAGCTGATTTTGTAAACAAACTTTGCCGCAACTTTTTTTTGCTGTCATTTTACTCATTTTCTATTTTGGTTTCTGGGTTCAGTTACATATCGATATTTATATTCATATTCATACTAGAAATGTTAAAATGGTTGTTTTACTACATGGGATATTCAAAACTGTTACACTCTTATTTATATTGAAACAAACACCAAAGCAAAAATGGCGGTCCGAATAGAACCGGTCCGTTGGAAGGACCAAATTACCCCGGTCGGCACTACAAATTCTGGCGCTGCTAGGTGTCTACAACAGCTGATGGCTGGTTCTCCATGGCCAACTCCTTCATTCCATAATCTCCCTTCCTCATTTCCTTCCTCCATGCCCTTCTTTCCTCCATTTCTCTTTCCTTCTTTCCTCCTTCTTTCCTTCCTCACTCTCCCTTTCTCCTGGGAATGAGTGAATGAGGAATGGGAATGAAGTAGTGAGGTGAGGAAGGAATGAAGTGATCACGGGATAGAAAGGCGAGTAAATGAAGGGAAAATGCTGGGAAATGAATCAAGGAGACGAGGACAAAGCAATGATTCCATGGAGACAAGAACAAGGCGTTAGAACAGGCCAACAAAGGGAGGAGGACGAGAGAGACGAGGAAAAAATCTGAATATAAAACCAACTAAAGTAAAACTAGAAAAATGATAGAAAGAGGAGAAATATGAATAATCTTCAGTAAAGTACATACCTATGTTACCCTTGTGTTTGGGTGACGCTGCTCAGTGCGCGTCAACAGATACTATCACTACATGAGAGTAATAGTATTACCATGATCTTATAAGTAATAGTGTTACCATGATCTTATAAGTAATAGTGTTACCATGATCTTACAGACAACAATGTGACTTGCCGTTATAGTGTTGTGTGCAGCGAGACAGACCGCGAGACCCTGTGGGGCCAGGCGGCGACCCTTGGTTTCAGGCCATAGCGCCCTCCACTACCATCCCCTTTTGAGGATCCACATGGCCGCGGCTTTTTCCACTACTTTCCTTTCAATATATATTAATACCAGAAATGCAAAACAAAGTCAACCTAAGATTGGTGCACGTGGTCGGGGTGTTGGTGGTGGGGGTGGCGCTCAGCCTCGTGCTGGTGGGACTGGTGTTCGAGGGCAACAAGCTGCGCAAGGCGATGCGGGCTTGGCGGGACGCAGGGCCCCACACTACCCTGCTGGGGAAGGTGCGTGGGCGCCTGGTCGCCGCCTCGTGGCTGGCCTCCCCAAGGGACCCCCTTGGGGAGTGTGGCTTCCCCGCCGGCGACAGCTGGCGGGAGGTGCTGCCCCTGGTGCTGGGCAGCAAGGAACGGCTGGCCTGTCTGGAGAGGCAGGTCCAGCTGGCAGAACAAGAGCACGACATGTTTGTGCTGTGGTTTGCGGTGGTTGTGTGTGTTGTGGTGGTGATTGTGTCTGTGGCCCTGGTGGCAACGGTCACCTGGGCCCGGCACACCCTGCCATGGCCCCGCCGCCGGCAAGATGTGACCAACGCACTGGTCCTGAAGGAACCAGACCGTCGTCTGTGTCTCATTGAGGCACGGCGCTGTCTGGCAGCGCCTCTTTTGCCGCTGCTGCAACGCGTGTTCGGTGTGGGCTTCCAGGATGTTACCTGTGAGGTCCTGATGAAGTGGCAAAACTCATATGTCCGCTTCGATGGTCACGGCACACGCAAGGCACTGGCCTTGCCCGCACCAGGCTGGGCACCACCGGTTGAGTCCTCACAGAATATGGAACAAAATTCTGACAGACAGGAGGCCGAGGAGGCCAATCAAGAGCTGCGGCGAAGCCTGATCGTGCCTCGAAAATACGTGGAACGACTTGCGGGGCCTGAGGTGTGTTTTCTCCAGCGCCTTGCAGGCCACTACTCCGTGCATGTCATGCTGGACCCTGAACGCCGCAGGCTGCATATCAAGGGCTGCAAGACCAGCGCCGTGAAGTGTCATGCCGCCGTGAAGGAACTGTTTGCCGCGTGGCGGACACATGAGGCCGTCGTGGAGTGATCGCCTCCACAACACATTTCACAAATCTGTCTTATCATTATTATCCTATTATCTTTAATCCATGTTATCATACTATATTTATCATTATTGTTATTATTATTTTTATAGTTATTAGTACATTAATATAAATTATGCATTAATATCCGTGTTCAGGCTATTTTATGAGAGAGAGAGAGAGAGAGAGAGAGAGAGAGAGAGAGAGAGAGAGAGAGAGAGAACAAAAAAATGTCGCTAGGAGAAGGCAGGACTTGTAGGCCTATTCTTCCCCCGCCAAGCCGTCAACATAATAGTACACACAATCAACAAACACATGCAAGGATTGGTCTTTTATTACTTTGTCTCTTAACTTCTACGTACCTTCTCTCTGAGTTTTCTCCATCACCTTTTTAAAGCCTCTACTGACGCATACATGTTTCCACTCTTCCGACTCTCTCTCTCTCTCTCTCTCTCTCTCTCTCTCTCTCTCTCTCTCTCTCTCTCTCTCTCTCTCTCTCTCTCAAGAGGAGGGTACAAAGGAGTACAAAGGAATACAGATGGAGTGATAAGAAAGTAGCAACAGTTGTTTTCTTTCCCACTTTGCTGTTTGCGGGAACTACAAACTACACAACCTTAACTACGAGTAATTAAGGCAAAAGTTGTAGTTAATAAGAAGAGGAGTAAGGGGTAATAAGGAATAATGGAGGGGGGACTACTTAAACTTAACCCCTTGAGACCCATAACGTAAATATCATTGTAATATAGTGTACCATTAGACGATTTTCAATGACTATAAGCAATATTATATAGCTATGACCTGTTTAGTATCCTTGTCCACTAACTAATTTGGTATATTCAGTTATTTTCCGTTATTTTATGGCTAACAAAAGACGATTTTATATAGCAAAGGAAAGATCTTGGCGTGAAGGTGTTAATAAAGGCAAAAGTTGTAATTAATAAGAAGAGGAGTAAGGGGCAATAAGGAATAAGGGAGGGGGGACTACTTAAATTTAAGGGTATAAGGGAAGGAGGACTACTTAAATTTAAGGGTATAAGAGAGGGGGGACTACTTAAATTTAAGGGGATAAGGGAAGGAGGATACTTAAATTTTTAAAGGTATAAGGGGGGGGCTACTTAAATTTAAGGTTAAGGGGAAGGGGGACTACTTAAAATTTTAAAGGGGATAAGGGGGGGGGACTACTTAAATTTAAGGGGATAAGGGGGGGGGGGACTACTTAAATTTAAGGGTATAAAGGGGAAGGGGACTCTTAAATTAAGCGTATAAGGGAGGGGGACTATTAAAATTTTGTGTATGGGAGGGGGGACTACTTTTAAATTTAAGGTTAAGGGGGGGGGGACTCCTTAAAATTTAAAAGGGGATAAGGGAGGGGGGGCTACTTAAATTTAAAGGGGATAAGGGGAAAGGGGGGCTACTTTAAAATTTTAAAGGGGTTAAGGGAAGGGGGACTACTTAAATTTAAAGGTATAAGGGGGGGGGACTACTTAAATTTAAGGGTATAAGGGAGGGGGGATACTTAAAATTTAAGGGTATAGGGAAGGGGGCTCTTAAATTTAAGGGTATAAGGGAGGGGGAACTCTTAAATTAAAGGGGAAAAGGGAAAGGGGGGTACTAATTTTAAAGGGGGTAAGGGAGGGGGACCCCCTTGAATTTAAAAGGGGATAAGGGAAGGGGACTACTTAAAATTTTAAGGTATAAGGAAGGGGGACTACTTAAATTTGGGGGTTTGGGGGGGGACTACTTAAATTTGGGGTTTAAGGGGGGGGGCTACTTAAAATTTAAGGGGATAAAGGGAAGGGGGCTCTTAAATTTAAGGGTAAAAAGGGAAGGGGGACTATTAAAATTAAAGGGGTTAAGGGAAGGGGGACTACTTAATTTAAGGGGATAAAGGGGGGGGGGACTACTTAAATTTAAGGGTATAAGGAAAAGGGGGGCTATTAAATTTAAGGTATAAGGGGGGGGACTACTTAAATTTAAGGGGATAGGGAAGGGGACTACTTTAATTTAAGGGGATAAGGAGGGGGGGGTACTTAAATTTAAGGGTATAAAGGGGGGGGGGCTACTTATTTTAAAAGGGGAAAGGAGGGGGGAAATACTTTAAAATTTTGGGGATAAGGGGAAAGGGGGGCTACTTAAAATTTTAAAGGGGATAAGGGAGGGGGGACTACTTAATTAAGGGTATAAGGGAAAGGGGGGCTACTTAAATTTAAGGTATAAAGGGGGGGGGAACTACTTAAAATTTTAAAGGGGATAAGGGAAGGGGGCTACTTAAATTTAAGGGATAAAGGAGGGGGACTACTTAAAAATTTAAGGGGATAAGGGAGGGGGACTACTTAAATTTTAAAGGGTAAAGGAAAAGGGAAATACTTAAAATTTTAAGGTATAAGGGAAAGGGGGGCTACTTAATTTAAGGTTTTGGGGAAAAGGACACTTAAAATTTTAAGGGGTAAGGGAAGGGGGGCTACTTAAATTTAAGGATAAGGGGGGGGAACTACTTAAATTTAAAGGGTTAAGGGGAAGGGGGACTACTTAAATTTAAGGGTATAAGGGAGGGGGACTACTTAATTTAAGGTATAAGGAAAGGGGACTACTTAAATTTAAGGGTATAAGGGAAAGGAGGACTACTTAAAAATGTAGGGTAAAAGGGGGGGGAACTACTTAAATTTAAGGGTTATAAGGGAAGGGGGACTACTTAAATTTAGGGTATAAGGGAGGGGGACTACTTAAATTTAAGGGTAAAAGGGAAGGGGGACTACTTAAATTAAAGGGTATAAGGGAGGGGGGACTATTTAAAATTTTTAAAGGGGTTTAAAAGGGGAGGGGGGACTACTTAAATTTAGGGTATAAGGAAGGGGGACTATTTTAAATTTTAAGGTTATAAGGGAGGGGGAACTACTTAAAATTTAAGGGTATAAGGGAAAGGGGGACTACTTAAATTTAAGGGTAAAAGGAGGGGGACTATTTGAATTTAAGGGTATAAGGAAAGGGGACTACTTAAATTTAAGGGTATAAGGGAGGGGAACTACTTAAATTTAAGGGTAAAAGGGAAGGGGACTATTTAAAATTTTAAGGGTATGAAGGGAGGGGACTATTTAAATTTAAGGGTATAAGGGAGGGGGAACTACTTAAATTTAAGGGTATAAGGGAAGGGGGCCCTACTAAAACTTGAAGGGTATAAAGGAGAAGAGGAGGAGGAGAAGAAGAGAGAGAGAAGAGAGAGAGAGAGAGAGAGAGCGGTCGGAGAGAGAGAGAGCGGGAGAGGGGCAATTTTTTAGTTAACCTTAATGTTTGCATGGTATTATTGTATGTATCAGAAAACGAAATATGTCGATGGAAAACTAATTAAATTCTGCTTTTATTGATATCTGCCATCTTATAAGCTTCCCACAAGTTTATACATGACGACGAGTTATAAGTGAATGTTAAGTTCATCATATTTCTTCAGTCTCATAATGACCTTTATTTAATGTGTTTTACTATGTTTTATGTGATAATCTTATAGAACAAACATTTCCGAAGATAACAGTCTATCCTTTATAGCTACATGTATAACATGATATACTGCGGGGTAATGCCTCGAGAACTTCCCCGGGTCTTGGGTGAACGAGGAGGCCTTGGCACCAAGATGGCGCCCAGTAGCGTTTAACATAGGGCCTATGAATGACGTTACCCTCTTTATAGAGGTACCCTAGTGTTGACCTGCCAGTGTTAGCGCACATTGGCAAATAGCATCAATGATGTCTATTTCCCCTTTCCTTTGACATATGGCTTTGCTGGTGTCATTATAGGTAAACACACCGTACACAGTCTTTGTAGCCTCCCGCGTGTGTCCATATGACGTCACGATCACGGCGGATTTTTTTGCAGTAACGTGACATTTGGGCAACTTTAAACCTTATTTTTATATATTTCCTGCCTTTTTTCTTTGAAATGATAAAATTTTTGAGTGATTTTTTTAAAAGTTTAGGAATCTATTGGCCAACCTTTTACAAAAAGAAATCGTTAGGCAACTTGCCTATTACCTACCGTAGATAACAGTGAAGTCGCCACCTGCAGTGATGTCGCCAGGCGCCAAATATTACGAATTATAGCATCACTGCTGATTTTTATGTGCCACTGAAGATGTTACACAGTAGTTTATATCATGACTGTATAATCTACCCTGTTTCAGCATTGTTTTATGCTTTGTATCTGCAAATATAACTGTTGCGCATTTTGCTTCTCACGTTTTTCTTCGCGCGATGACAGACAGTAGCTGACCACCTTTCGGGCGGCAGGACACAAAACTTACCAGATCTTTCAAACTTGAATAGAATTTGTTTTCACGTTGGCAGAGGAATTTTTATATATCCAAGCATCTTCCGCAGCTAATATATATAGAGACTTGTTTTACTTTACCTCTAATTTCCCTCAATTCCCCAGAGTGGCAACTCAACTGTTGGGTTAAAATACTAGCTGGCGACTTTACTGAAGTAGGTATAGCAAGGTCGCCACTCGGTTTTATTTTTGTAATTTGTTCATTTATAGCCCTAATAAGACACAGATGAAGACACAAAATGACACAGACTTTCCAGATAGACCCTTCTAACTTTTCTGAAATCATGGATGTACAAATGTAAGTATTAATGCCACCACACGTCTGTAAATAACAAAGAAACGTAGAACTGGCGACTTCACTGTTATCTACAGTAGGGCGGCGTGAGCCAAGAGAAAATAGAAAGAAGTGTCAAGTCCTTAACTTGAAGCTCGGCCTTCGCTTTAAACATGAAGCTCGCTCGCGAGGGTGAGCCAAGAAA
>JACEEZ010010619.1:10000-17500 GCA_016584305.1 Chionoecetes opilio | reverse complement strand
TTTCGTATGTAAAATTGAATTTTAAGGGTGGTTTGTCCTCTTCAACCTTTTGGTTTGAGCACTTCTTGTTATGCAAAAATGGACTTTTATATTTATATGCAAAACATAGCTTAGCATATACCATCTTTAAACTCACAGAAAAGCCACTTAAGTTCGAGATTCGATAAATTTCACCGACGACAAAGCTGTATAGCGCTAAAAACTCTATCGGAAGTGTGCCCTCGATATTGCCGTAAGACCTACATTAAGTCCGCCAGACGCCGGAAAGCTCACTTCTCATACAAAATCGCCTCGTTTTTCGGGTAAAAACCTTTTTCCTGGCAACTGGATTTTCCACGTTATTATTTACCCAACGTAGGTGGTTTCAGGGCTGGATACTGTTTAAGGTCTAAGGTCCTATCACCAAACTCCAAAAGTCACAAAAAAACAGCGTAAGTCGGTCAAACACGTACGGTCGAAGTCCAGCTCCGCATCCAAGCATCCGGTTCGACGTTCCGCCCACTGCTGCTGCTGCCTTGACTTCTGGATACCTCCAGGACCTTATCGCTGACGGCCACCTCTCTCCAGACATGTCGTACCTGGTCTGCAATCCTAACAAGCTGGGGAGGGCCAGGCAGGATGCCATGGCATCGGCCAGGGACCTTGACCAGGGGAAGCACCAGGGTACCAAAATAGTTGGATTGGGTTACGATGGGAGAAAGGACAAGACCAGGGCGATGGTGCCCGACAGCTATGGGAAACTGCACCCAAGGTTGATCAGGGAGGAGCATGTGTCAGTGACAGAGGAACCATCTGGAAGGTACCTTTGGCACTTTGTACCAGAGGACCCGGTGCCACCTGAGAAGCCTGCGTTCAAGGTGGCTCAGGCTCTCTATGATCTGCTGGTGACATACGACTCCACCGACTCACTGATCGTACTGCAAGGTGACTCAACTAGGGACAACACAGGGTGGAAGGGTGGTACTCACGCCCATTTGGAGAAGATGCTGGGACGCAAGCTCTTCTGGAGTATATGCGTGTTGCACACAAACGAGTTGCCCCTGCGCCACCTTATCACTAGCATCGACGGGCCTACCTCATCTGACATCCAGACATCTGTCTACCTTCACGGGTCCAGTGTGCAGTCTGCTGTCCAGCGTGAATGAGATGCAGTACAACGCAGAGTTCAGAGGAGTGCCAGGCGGTGAAGATCTCACGGAGATATCGGAGTATATCCTGGTCAACATGTCCACTGACCAGCAGGTCTCCTACCAGCTGGTCCAGGCTGTGAAGCGGGGCGTTCTCCCATCCGAGCTGCAGGAGATCAAGTGTGGAAAGGTGTCCCACTCCAGATGGCTCACCACAGCCCAGTCGCTCGTGTACATGTGGACCAGAAAGCATGGACTGACTGGCAAAGAACTGAACACCCTGGAAATCCTAGTCAAGTGCTGCCTGCAGGTGTACTTCAAACTCTACTACGACATCAATGTACCACAGACTAGAGGACGGCCCCAAGCACATCCTCACGCAGCTCAGAGTGATGAGGTCACAGCCCAAGAAGGTCCAAACAGCTGTGACCTTCTACGTGCGGACAGGAGCATGGTTCGCACACTCAGAATGTGTCCTCTCGCTGATGGCGAGTCAGAGTGAGGACGACCGCAGGTTCGCCGTGACCCAGATTTTGAAGCTGAGGGCTGGCGAGGAGTATGGGGACACCAGTGTAAGACCTCGCATCACACCCAAGCTGAACTTGTCAGCCACCAGCTTGCAGACACTGATCAGCTGGCAGCCTGGCCAGGTGCACGAGCCGGCATTCACCTGTTCACTGTCCGGGGATCAGATCCAGGAGATCCTGGTCAAGCCGTACGAGGTTCCGGAGTTCTCTATCCACACTCAGAGCACCGAAAGAGTCGTGAAGCAGGTGACAGAGGCTGCGGCAGCAGTGGTGGGGCAGCAGGCCAGAGACGGGTTCATCCGGGCTCGGGCCCACCACCGGGAGACCATGCCCTGCTTCAGGTCTAAGAAGGACATGATGGACACGTTCTAGGCCAACGTAGAAGCTGTGACACTGTGATGTAGTGCCTGATGAACCAACTGATCAGAAAGAGCTTACCACGCTAGTCATTTGGAACTCATATTGGTGCATGATGCAATACACAGGACCAACCGGACACTGCGTACTCATTTAAGCATTATTCGATAAGGGTGCAATATAAAAGTGCGATTTTGCATAGTAAGAATTGCTCATATGCAAAAATGGAAATAGATAAAATCGTCTTAGAATTCCATTTTACATAGGAAATTGGCATGCCAAAGTTGAGAAAAAGAATTTTTGTTATACGGCGTACCCTAGACTCTCCATAGCTACATTATATTTTGCTTCCTTCGGCAAACAAGCCCCGGGAGGCTGGTAACAACCCCCGGCTAACACCAAGTACCCATTTACTGCTGGATGGTCAAGGGCTTGCAATGGGTTTTAAGGAGGCCGCCCTTCTGCCTGCACCCCGCCCGGAGATCGAACCTGGGATTTCTCGATTGTGAACTGAGCGTGCTAACCACTACACTACGGAATCCCGTGTGTGTGTGTGTGTGTGTGTGTGTGTGTGTGTGTGTGTGTGTGTGTGTGTGTGTAAAATAAGACAGGCAGGGAGACAAACAGGAAGATTAGCTGATTGTTTCGACATTTCAGGGTGTACGTAAGTGCGTTCAGCCCGAGTGCCTTCATTATGGCAGCCACACACCGTAGAGATGGCCGAGGCCAAGGCACGAGGCGGCGCTCTCCTGTGCACGCCAGCACTGGGTTTGGCCTACATGTGGGTCTGATTGATATCTTTCCGAGTGAAAAAGAAAGAGGATCGCTGATATAATTTTTTTGAATTTTTAAGAAAGGACGAAACCTGATATTTATTTTAACTAAGGACAGAAGGACTCTTTTTTTCGGACTTAGTGAAAAAAGAATCTGAGTATCATGAATCCTGTCTCATAATAGATTTTCGCACGAGATTATGTAGAGCAAAACAGTATGTGGTCTCTTTATGAGCTATTCTCATCGTTGAGTTTGATAGAAAAAAAAATACAGTTAGATTTATCAGGATCTCTTAGAAAACGGCTCTTTAATTTGGGTTCATTGAAGGGTGGAATTGTCATGAAGAGTGAAATGTATTGTGTGAATTTTATGGAAGTTTTGTCCTTAATTCGTATAAATATTGTAGTGCCTTTTTAGTGTTAGTGTCGTGTGCCAATTCTAGGTGTGTATGTTAAAGAGAGAGAGAGAGAGAGAGAGAGAGAGAGAGAGAGAGAGAGAGAGAGAGAGAGAGAGAGAGAGAGAGAGAGAGAGAGAGAGAGAGAGAGAGAGAGAGAGAGAGAGAGAAGAGAAGAGAAAAGAGAAAGAGAAAGAGAAAGAGAAGAGAGAGAGAGAGAGAGAGGAAGAGAGAGAGAGAGAGAGAGAGAGAGAGAGAGAGAGAGAGAGAGAGAGAGAGAGAGAGAGAGACCTTGAATGGAGGGTCATAGAGGCTGCTGGTGGGTGCACGGGAATGACCTGCATTAGAATTACCACCACCACCATATATATACTTTCCACCTTGAAGTCTGTCCTTATCAACAACCACCACCACCATCGCAGACACACTGTTGCTGTTCCTAACTCCACCACCTTCAATGTCATTTTACTGGTGCGGCCTTCATCACCACTGTGAGGGCTGGGACGTAGAAGAATGAGGAATAGGAGGGAATAGAAGGATAAATGGGAGAATGGAGGAGAAGAAGGAAAGAGACAGAGAGTCTCTAATAACGGAGGTGGATAGGGAGAGAGGGGCAATGGTGTTAGGCTTACGCCACACTTCCTTATCTACCAAGCGAGAAGGAGAGAAGGTGAGAGTGAGAGAAGATGAGGGGAGGAGAGGGAGAGAGAGGGAGAGAGAGTGAGAGGATGAGAGGCCGAGAGAGGTGAGGAGAGGGTAGAATATTGCTGTACCCACACTTCTCACCCCTCGCACCCATCTCACCCCCTACATGACTGAACGTCGCTGAGATACCCTTTGACCTGTAACAGCCCACACCACGCCTGGCCTCCCCAAAACAGAGGGGAGAGAGGACAGATTCTATATACCCTGCGGTGTGGCCACACGTCGGTTTGGGTCGCGGTGACCTCTTTTACGAGACTTGTGTATTAGTGAAGAGAAGGAGAGATACTTTGGTGTCCCTTCGTGAGTGTGGGGACTCAACTTGCACCTGTACTTCAACGAGGCTTCCCGGGGACGCAGCTCGGGGCCGCTCCACCACGCCCCGAGGCTGCCTGCGTGCCCGTGGGCCGGAGGTGAAACTCTACGCGACTACAACGCCCTACTAGATACCTCCTTCAGAAGGTTTTCCCTGGGTTTCCCCCCCGGAACCCCGGGGCATTACGAGACACCTGCAACAGGATCTTAGGACCTCTTGAGCACTACATACAGGTCTTCCTGAAGGCGACGCAGCAGATGGTGATGTATCTATATGATTATATATGACATGACGTGCATGACAGGGGCGGGCAATAATGGATGACCCCGGGGCACCTATGCAAGCTAGGGGCCTTGGGGGGGAACAGGGAGGGTCGCCCCCCCGGCAAAGACCGGGGCGTTATAAGCCTGGGGAAGTAAGCTCCCCGTATCTCCGAAGCTACGGGCACTGTCCCGTGTACCCTCCGGTACAAGGAGATAAAGCCCAACCCGGCGACTTCAGGTAGGGGTCATCAATCAATCATTGAGGGCATACGCCGGGGGGCGCGTCGCCTCGCCCACCTTACGACGCCACTCCCGGGGGTCACCACGCACGAGTTCCCATGCAGGCTCCTTTCCCATACCAAGCAGCTCTCGACAAAAAACATCAACTTGCCCCAGCCACGAGCCTTGTGGGCGCCCCCTTGGCCTCCTCCACGCCGGATTGTCTCTTACAGATACAACCCGATGAGAAGGATCGGTTTCAGGGTAGCGTGCCACATGCCCATATAACCGAAGTTGGCGCTGACGGACTATGCAGGTAATAGGCCTCGATTCAGTCTCAGTCACACGTAATCATCCCAGCGATACCCCATGATTCTGCGAAGACACTTATTACCAAAGGCATTGATTTGTCTCTTCAAGTCACTATTTAGTGTCCATGTCTCACAACCATAGAGTAAGACAGGGATCACAAGCGACTTGAAGATCCGGATCTTTGTCCTCCTGCACAGGTACCGACAACGCCAAATACTCCCGCTGAGCGAGTCCATAACACCGTGGGCTATGCCAATCCGCCGTAAGACTTCTTGACGTGACTCGCCGTCATTATGGACTGCGCTACCAAGGTATGTAAAACTTTCCAAGATCTCAATGTCCTCGCCACACGCATGAACAGACTGTACTGCTTCATCTAGTAAGTCTCCAAACACCTGGACCTTGGTCTTGAGCCAGGAGACCTCAAGTCCCAAAGGCTTTGCCTCCTCGTGCAGCGCCTCGAGAGCCATCACCAGGACCTCCAGCGACTCAGCAAAGATTACTGCATCATCGGTAAAAACAAGATCAGTGATCTTGGTGTTGCCGACGGATGCTCCACAATCACTTTGATCTACAACCTTGTCCAATACCCAGTCCATACAAGCGTTGAAAAGTGATGGGGCAAGGACGCACCCTTGCCTCACTCCTGTATTCACAGGAAAGAAGCCGGATACACCTGCCCCACACTTCACAGCACTCTCAGTCCCAGAATACAGACCAGTTATCAAGGGTAGGGGTGCCGGGGTTAATTGTCATGCCACGACCAGCGACCGATCGGATAGAACCATAGCGGGTTGGGGGGACGCTAAAACAGGAACTACGCATATCAACACCCCCCGTTGAGCCCGCGCACGCAATTTCCTTCCTTCCCCCCTTCGGGAGTAGCGGAGGGCGGCGTCGGAGCTTAACAACCACCACCAACACCTACTTTCTACTACTGCCACCACCAACACTACTTCTACTACTGCCACCACCAACACTACTACTACTACTGCGACCACCAACATTACTACTACTACTACCACCACCAACACTACTTCTACTACTGCCACCACCAACACTACTACTACTACTGCCACCACCAACACTACTACTACTACTACCACCACCAACACTACTACTACTACTGCGACCACCAACATTACTACTACTACTACTACCACCAACACTACTACTACTACTACCACCAACAACACTACTACTACTACTGCCACCACTAACATTACTACTACTACTGCCACCACCTACATTACTACCACTACTACTACCACCAGCACTACTTCTACTACTGCCACCACTAACACTACTATTACTACTACCACCACCAACACTACTACTACTACTGCCACCACCTACATTACTACCACTACTACTACCACCAGCACTACTTCTACTACTGCCACCACTAACACTACTATTACTACTACCACCACCAACACTACTACTACTACTACCACCACCAACACTACTACTACTACTACCACCACCAACACTACTACTACTACTACCACCACCAACACTACTACTACTACTACCACCACCAACACTACTACTACTACTGCCACCTCCAACACTACTACTACTACTACCACCAACACTACTACTACTACTGCCACCACCAACACTACTACTACTACTACCACCACCAACACTACTACTACTACTACCACCACCAACACTACTACTACTACTGCCACCACTAACATTACTATTACTACTACTAATAATAATAATTATACATCTTAACACTCACATTATAGCACTCTCTCTCTCTCTCTCTCTCTCTCTCTCTCTCTCTCTCTCTCTCTCTCTCTCTCTCTCTCTCTCTCTCTCTCTCTCTCTCTCTCTCTCTCTCTCTCTCTCTCTCTCTCTCTCTCTCTCTCTTTTCACTGTGTCCATGGCATCTTCTGAATTTTGTTAGACGTGATGGATTACTATTATTGGCTGGCTATTTTATTTGTTTGTATACTGGCGGTGTTGTGTCATTTAAGTCACGATTCTTCTTTGCGCCACTATACTGTATTACTTTCCTGTTCGTGGGTGGTGGTGGTGATGGTGGTAGTGGCTGGGTTGTTGTTCTGTTGTCGCCGTGATCGTCATTCACATCTCGTCGTTCTCTTGCTTGTCTAGGCGTATTTGGGGAAGTCTACATCAGATACCTTGGGGAAAACAAGCAAAGCAAAGGGAGGGGAGAAAACGCTATAGGAACATGGTCACAAAGTCTTACCTACCTCATTTTAATTTCCCATACGTGTTTCATATCTGTTTCAAAGCTTAACCTCTTGAGGCCATGCAGAACGTAATTTTCATTGTAATATAAGCATCATCCGATGAGTTTAATGAACATACGCAATATTATATAGATATGACCTGTTTAATATCCTTGTCCATTAGCTAATTTGGTTTATTTAGTTACTTTTTCGTAGTTTTATGGCCAATAACAAACGATTTCATATAGCAAAGGAAAGATCTGGGCGTGAAGGGGTTAAATAATGGTGTGTAGCCACTG
>JACEEZ010010619.1:0-5000 GCA_016584305.1 Chionoecetes opilio | reverse complement strand
CCTGCATGGGGACTCGCGCGTGGTGACCCCCGGGAGTGGCGTCGTAGTGTGGGCAAGGCGACGCGCCCCCCGGCGTATGCCCCCAATGATTGATTAACAGCAATCCACCCCCTCTTCAAGCTGCCTGTGGTCCTCCTTCTTAACCCTGAGAAGGTTGATGCCGTGAAATTAAGGTCACGGAGCAGGCTGTCTTGGATACCTCAGAAGGCAGCAGCCCAGATGAAGACGAAGAGGATGATTTTTTCAAGGTGAAACTTATTGATTTTATCGATATCTACTGCATCTTCAGTTCAGTTGTGACAGTTCATTACTCCGAGTCATTATATTAGCAATCTTGAGCGTCATGCTAATACATTATTTTCATATTTATGATATAGGTGTAATAAAATATTTAAAAAATATATATATATATATAAGCACTTTTTATTTCTTAGTAACATTATTTTTTTTCTTCTGACTCAGATTACTTAAAAATTTTACTTAATATATGTATTACAAATGTATCTATTATTTCCAGACTTTGATGAGCCCAGGAACCACAGCTACAGAGGGCACCAACTCTACCCGCCTCTCCAACAAGATGGGGAAAGAGCTTGACAGTTAGCGTTCAGAGAAGCAGAGGAACAAGCTGCTGGAGCAGGCCATGTTTCCCGCCCTTTCCCATGCCGCCTGGGTAGATGTGTTCGTTAAGTCCAACACGGCCATACCCAGCTCTGCAGCTGTGGAGACACTGTTCTCCCAGGGGTCGGACATCATGAAGGCCAAGAGAGCGAGGATATGACCTCCGATAATTTTGAGAGATTGATCTTCATGAAGGGGAACATGGACCTGCTCAAGATGGAACTATCACCAGAGGACTCTGAATGAGGAGTCTGAGGTTAAGGGTCTGATATCATATCAATGAAATATAATTTGGAGTGTAGTGTACTTATACTTATTATTACCCCTTAGTGTGCACTTAAGTTGATATATTAAGTGAGTGGTCACAATGAGGGGAAGGTAAAATGTTAGCTATATCATCTGTGGGGGGGCGCTCAGGGGTAAGTATGAAAAATACTAATATATATTATATATATATATATATATATATTAATATAGTATATTATATATATATATATATATCTATATATATATATATATACATATATATACATATATATATATATAAAATATATATAATATACATTATACTATACATATATTACATATATATATATATACCTATATATATATATAATATACTATATACTAATCATATATATATGATATAATATACTACTATATATATATATATATCATATATATATATATATAATACATATATTATAATATATATATACATATATATATACATATATATAATATATTATATATAATATATATATATTATATATATAATATCATATATATATATATATCATATATATATATTATATATAATATATATATATATAATATATATATATATATATTATACATATATATATATATATATATATATATATATATATATTATATATTAAATATATATAAATATATATAGGTATATTAATATATTGTCATAGTGATTATTATTAATAATATAGAATATTACTACACAAAGTGCTTTACCTCTATTTGCAATATATGCAGAGAAAACTCACCAATTGTTGTGGTTTGCGACTTGAGTTGCGGAATGATAACTTCAAAAGTTTGCTACTTGCGTTGCGGAACTTAAGGATTGGGGTTTGCGGATTTGCGTTTGCGGAAGTGGATTTTCGTTTGCGGTGCCCACCTCTGACACACACACACAATATTTCAACGTTACCTCCTGCGCTTTCGTTCTGTCAGCGTGCCGTGGGGTAGAATGAAGTGAATCTCGGTTTTAGGAGACCCCCTCACAGCCCCCAGTCACCGCCTCTCAGACTGTGTCCATTCTCAGTCCCTCTTACCAGTCTCACTCTGTATCTATGCTCAGTTCGGTGCTGACTAAATGAACGCGTATTTACGGCTAGGAATAAAAATGGAGTCTGGAAGAAGTAAATAGAATGATTGACTGAGTGAGCGAAGAAGGTGAAGCAAAGGATTAGGCTGTATAAAAGAAAGTGTTGAGTAATGTTACAAGATTAGGCTGAGTGCAAGGAGACAAAGGACAGAATGTGGAAGAGAGAGGTAGGAACCAGGAGAGGTTATTAAAGGAATTGAGAGATTGAGGAGGAGGAGGAGGAGGAAGAAACGGAAGATAAGAAGGAGGAAGAGGGTAGAAAAAGAAAAGGCTATAAAAATTAAATGATATTGATTGAATGATTGTGTGTGTGTGTGTGTGTGTGTGTGTGTGTGTGTGTGTGTGTGTGTGTGTGTGTGTGTGTGTGCGTATGTGTGTGTGTGTGTGTGTGTGTGTGTGTGTGTGTGTGTGTGTGTGGGTGATTCACCCACAGTCTTGTCCACGCAAGTTGGACTCTCGATCGCCAGTTTTACCCTCCCAGAAAGGGCTCGGACCTCGTAATGAACGAATGTTCGGACCTCATAAATCACACACCACATCATCTTGCTCAAGGGGGACAGTAACCACCCACATTTGTCAGTGAAAAATCCTCGGAAACAAGCGGGAACCGAACACGTGACCACATAATGGCCAGACACCCTAATAAGCCATGCACTAAACCACGCAAGAGGTGTGTGTATGTGGTGTGTATTCACCTAGTTGTATTTTACAGGGCCTGAGCTACATTCAAATGGCCCCGTCTCCATATCTTCATGTTATCATTCATCCTTAATGCTTAATGTTGGCCGAAGCCACCACCCCGGGAGGCGGGTCACAAACCCCCGGCTAACACCCGGTACCCATTCACTGCTGGGTGGACAGGGGCTCGGGTTTCAATGAAACAGCCCATCTATCTCCGCTCCGCCCGGGGATCGAACCCGGTTGTGAACCGACCGTGCTACCACTACAGTATACGGAGTACCCTAAAAGGTGTGTGTGTGTGTGTGTGTGTGTGTGTGTGTGTGTGTGTGTGTGTGTGAGAGTGACGTCCAGTCTAGCCTTGGCGTGTCGTTGGGCAAACATCGGCCAGTCAAACATCATAGCATCCTCTTTCAGGGCGCCGTGATCCCCTTATTAATCGATTCCTTCATGTACACACACACACACACACACGATAATACGATGTGCGTTGGCAGCTTTGCTTTGCCACTATTGACGTGATCCAGATTATCTCTCCTGATGCCCCAGAAATGCTGATCAATGCCCCAGAAATGCTGATCAATGCCCGGAAATGCTTATCAATGCCCCGGAATTTTTTTTTTTTTACATCTTCGCCCTGTAGCGCCTGTAGGCAGTGACCTTCAGGGCTCGGATGGTAGGCCCTGGTTCACTTGGGGGCTGTGATGGTTGCCCTCGCCCGTTAGTGGCGCAGGCAGGATTTTTATAGTGACGCTAGAGGCTCATGCCGCCCCCGTGTGTCCTCCGATGCACTCGCAATCGAAGGTAGAGTTAATGGGGAGGGCATGTGGGTGTTCTTAGGCCACTCGACGGTGTAGAAAGATTTTGGTTTTCGTCGGGGATCAAACTCGGGTTACCGAGAACGCCACTCGGAGACACTAACCACTGTGTTACAGCCTCCCCGAAAATGCTTATCAATGCCCCGGAAATACTGATTAATGCCCCGGAAATGCTTATCAATGCCCCGGAAATACTGATTAATGCCCCGGAAATGCTTAACAATGCCTCAGAAATACTGATCAATGCCCCGGAAATACTGATCAATGCCCATGAAATACTGATCAATGCCCCAGAAATACTGATAAATGCCCCGGAAATACTTATCGATGCCCCGGAAATGCTTATCAATGCCTCGGAAATACTGACAATCCCCGGAAATCTTTTCAAAGCCCCGGGAAAAACGATCAAGCCCCCGGGAAAATATGATCAATGCCCCGGGGTTACGCTCAAAGCCCCGGAAATAGATCAATCCCCGGAAATGCTGATCAAACCCCGGGGAAAAACTGATCAATGCCCCAATACTGTCAAAGCCCCGGGAAAAACTATCAATGCCCCGGAAAAATGATCATGCCCCAAATCTGATCAAAAGCCCCGGGAAAAAAAGATCAATGCCCCAAATCTAATAAAAGCCCCGGAAAAACGATCAAAGCCCCGGGAAAAAAAATTATCAATGCCCCGGAAAAACGACAATGCCCGGAAAAGCTGATCAAGGGCCCCGGAAATACTGATCAAGCCCGGAAAAACTGAAAAACCCCCGGGAAAAGCTGACATGCCCCGATATACGATAAATGCCCCCAAAAACTGATCAATCCCCGGAAAAATGATCAATACCCGAATCTATCAAAGCCCGGAAAAACTATCAATGCCCGGAAAAACTGTCATGCCCGAAAAACTGATCATACCCCCAAAAAACTGTCAAGTCCGGAAAAACTGATCAATGCCCCGAAAAAACTGGTCAATGCCCCCGAAAAAACTTTTAATTCCCCCAAATAGATCAATGCCCCCCAATACTGAAACTATGCCCACACCCCCCCCCCTGGCAAACCACCCCCAATCGCCCCCCTGATGAACAACCCCCCCACATCCCCCCCGTGTTAAAAAACCCCCCCACATACCCCCCATGATTTAAAAACCCCCCCAATCCCCCCCGTGAGACCAACCCCCCACATCCCCCCGGGATTAACAAAACCCCCCCCAAACCCCCCCCTATGAACCCACCCCTACATCCCCCCTGATTAAAACCCCCCACCCCCCCCCCCCCGTGTTAACAACCACCCCCCATCCCCCCCGTGATGAACAACCACCCCCCATCCCCCCGTGAGAACAACCACCCCCCCCATCCCCCCCGTGATGACAACCCCCCCCCATTCCCCCCCGTGTGAACAACCCCCCCACACCCCCCCCGTGATTAACAACCCCCCCCACTCCCCCCTTGATTAACAAAACACCCCCACATCCCCCCCGTGAGAAAAAACCCCCAAAAAAAACCCCCCACTCCCCCCCCCTGATTAACCCCCCC
>JACEEZ010010618.1:5000-12359 GCA_016584305.1 Chionoecetes opilio | reverse complement strand
CCCCCCCCCGGTTTACAAAAAACCCCGGCCCCGCCCCACCCACCAACCCCCACCCCCGTACGCCCACACCACAACCCGCACTGCGACTTGATGGTGATGTAAGTCACCACGCCCATCGCACGGCCCGCGGCCTACCGGATACACACCTGGTTTTGGGTTGCAGTCTGTGGCAAGACAACCAGATAAATCAGTCGCTGAGGCTCAGGAGGGACCCCCCAACCCGCCCCTCCCAGCTGTTAACACCAAACAACACCGACTGGTCAAGTCAGTTTTCTACGCGAGGTTTGGGGGGGATCTGGGCCCCCCGTGGTTTTTCCAGGGGGCAGGTGCACACCCATCACGGGGTGGATGAGCCTTCCGTGCGCCTCCATGAATTTTCTCACCCCGATGATGTTTAGAAGAACGCAGAAATTTAGAGCCAGGGGCCCAGATGCGAGAGGAGCTGGGGCCCCTATCCACTGGGGCGCTGTGGAAAGGGCGGAAACGCCCTCCCACCGAAATGCTCAGTCGAGTTTGCTGCCTTAGGGCACCGCAAAAGGCGCTGAAAACTAAGGCATGGTCAGACCCTGACTTTGAGGCGTGGGCCTTGACAGACATTCATCTTCTGTTTATAAAAGCAAATACACCCTTTGTTTCATTTCTACAACGTAAAAATTTGGGTTTACGTTTTAATAGTGTTGCAAGGTGGTATGAATTGTCGTGCAGACTAATGCGGCATATAGGGTTATATGCTGGTGATAAGAAATGTTGGTTGTGGTTGGTTAGGGGGGGGGGGGGGCGGCAGGGCCCCGCCCGCACTAAAAGTTTGTAATTACACGGTATTATATACTACAGATGATATTAGGACGCTGAAAACCACATCTTCACGAGACATTAGGCTATCATGAATGCAAAAATTTGCAGTAAACTTCCCTATAAAAGATAATGAGAGAAAAAATAAAAATCGTGTATAAACTTTTTTTTCCCCTTTTTTTTATTCATTTCTCCTTATTCCTGGAATTTTGCTTGAAAAATTTTCACTCAGCCGGAATCGGCAACCTTAACGATTATCAGGGTGTATGCACCCCTAATGCAAAAATATATAAGGGGTCAAAACCTGGTTGAACGTCAAAATTTGATGAAACCAGCTTTGGCGGGGGGGAGACGGTGGGTCCTTTGCCATAAGGTTTGGTTAGGGGGGAGGGACAACATTCCTTGTTTCAGGCAGAGACGTGTTCAACCCTTTGATTGTCGAAGCTGCCTAAGCAGGCTCAGATAGGAAACGTGATGGCTAGTGGGGTTTCTCGGACCCGCCCACGCCATAGTTTGGGGGTGTGGGCAGTGAAAAAGCGCCTGAAACTTTCGATGTACATGGGCTTTAGTCGGTCCCTTACCCGGGGCCCGTTAAAAAAGGCCTAAAGAGGGAAAGGGCGCTTTTTCGCTTACCTCTATGGCATTCTCAGCATCTTCCCCCCGGAGCTTAGTAAAATCATCGGGATTTAAGAGGAGAGTACCCCAAAAAAAAGCAGACCCTCGGCTTTTTGATACGAACCCCGCTTTATCGCCCAGAAAGGAGACGCTGTAGTAACCATCCTGGATTTTATAAACATAGCAGTAACCAAAGTCCAGCCTGAAGGCTTGAAACCCAGAACCATGCCACAAGCGCAACCCCTGAAGGTTTGATCGCCAGTGGAAAAAACACACGCCACAAATCAAACCTCCAGGCCGGTGGAAGTTGTTTAAGCCACTCCCACTTAAGTCTGTGTCATAAAAACAGACGGGGGTGTGAACGTTCATCAAGAGAACACGCCTCCCCGGCCCCGGAGCCCGGGGGCCCCCACACCACCGCGCCCACCTATCACGAGTCCCGAGCGCCCGCTCCCCACCCCTCCCGCCGCGGCCAGAGCGTGGGTTATCAGTGTCTCCACTGCCACAAGTCTGAGCGCCGGGCTTCTCGCCCCCCCAATTGCCCCGAGAACTCGTACTCGCATTTCACAGGTATAAAACCCCAAAAAAATCAAGCAGAAAAAACTTCAACCAGATGACAAGGCCCTTGTCCCAGCCCCTCCGACCCCCCACAACTCAAGGCGGCCACGATTCAGTAGGTTTCCCCAAAACAGCCGGGCACCGTTTCGAAGCTACGCCACACTGCAAGAGAAGTGGGCAACGGAAACGATTGCTTCGGGAAAAATTGAAGTGCGACTACTGCTAGCCCCAGGTCACACCCCCCCGGGAGTGCCGCACGCGCCTCGACAAAAAAGGGCAGGAAGATTTTTTCAAACAGCTGTCTGCGGAAAGGAAAAAAAATAGCCTGGTATTTCACTCCCAAAACAAGAGTTTTGCTTTTCCTGCCCCCACTTCGACCCCCTCCAGGAAGGGCTGGACACCCCCTAAAACCCTTCCCTTCCCCTAAAAGCAGCCAACATCGCACTCACCCGGAGCTACACCCCCCCGCAGGCAAGCGTTGGTAATCTTACCATCATCTCAGAAAAGTTAGGGGTTTTCCGACTAACGTCGGTGACCTAACGTACAGCCAGTTTTGCCACACAGTCTGACATCATTGCCACATAGGGCCCTTTCCTCAATCCTCAGTCCCAAAAAATTTGGGCGATAGGGGCTATCAATTTGGTTTTTCCGACGGGGGACAGACCCCAAGGTACCTTGGGGGAGCCGCTTGTGTTTCCGCAACAGCCCCCCTGTACAAGCCCCCCCGCGACCTTCCTGCTCACATGGGATGATGTTCTTCAAATGGGACACACATAAGAACCCATTTGCGTGCAGGGTTTTACCGTCCAAGTGGAAAGGGTGGTGAACCCCTTCGCTACCTGACCCCCAACTTAGAAGCCCTGCTCCTCCAGCACCCGTAAGCTCTCATCATTGGGGTATCTCAACCAGTACCTTGTCCAGAGGCAGTTTGACGAGCGGAGGGTTTTTGGACTCACCAATCACGTCATTTCCCCACCCACATTCAGGGTCTTCACTTGACCTGTAATCCCCGTTTGGGCCTGCTTATAGTAACTTCCCGCCCGCTAAAAACGTGGGTTCCTTGACCACGGCTTTTCACCAAGATCAAGCTGGCCATCGACGAGATGAGGCAGTGATCGCCCCAATGACTAGGGACAAGGGGGACGGGGAGCAATGAAGGCAACACTTAACAACATGTGGGTCTGAGTGTTACGGGGTGACGTTACACACAAGTGAAGAATTTCACAGAAATTCCTGATGTCCCCAAAAGAAGTTTGTGCCCTGCCCGACATACAATCTAAACCCGGGGGAAACCCGCCCCGGTTTTGGGTTTCAATGCAGGAAAGCAGCAGCAATAAGAGCAAGGCCTGGCCGATATAAGTACCCCACAAGAAAAAAACCAATAAGAATAAACACCAGCACAAAAGGCCGTGAAAATATGAAAAGAGTCCCCGAAAGGCGATCAACAATGGGGGGGATCACCCCCCAAGCGAAAGCTAAAGGCCATCAGGGGGATAAGGATTGGTGGAGCAGCATAAAAAAACAACAGGGCTTCTCTCGTGACGACAACATCCCACCGGTTTGACACACCCCATGGCTCTGGCACAAGCACCGGGGGGTTTAAAACTCAGGTGTTGGCTGCCCATTCTCCTCCAAGATGACGTTCATGACCCAGAACGTGAACCCCTACAGTCCCGGGTTTTAAAAAGGCCCCCCTGGGAACATCATCATTACCACGGGGAGGTGTTGCAACAACTTCAACAAGTTTTCCCCAAAAAAGCGCTGGGGCCAGATAGTATCAGCCCCCACCTGCTTAAAAGAGGCCTCACAATTTTCTGGCCTCTTTCTACCACCCGGGAGTGCCTTCATTCAGCCCGTGGCCCTCTAAGTGGAAGGGGGGCGAAGGGTCTGTGTTCCACAAAAAGAAGAACAGAGGCGATCCTCATACACCGCCCCATTTTTTTCCTTTTCCGTTGTTGGGGAAAATTCTTGAGCCCATATTGCCTCAAAAAACACAACTTTTTGACGCTCACCGCTGTAAAATTCACGGCAATTTCGGCTCCGACAGGGGGGGATCGCAGCAGACCTTCTCCTGCACTCAGCAGCCTGGAACCACTCCCAGAGGGGCGAAGACACCCTTTGTCGTCGCCCTTGACATCGTGGTGCTTTGAAGGGTGTGGATCAGGGCATCCTTTCCAATGAGAAGCCTGGGGATCTGTGGGGGCCGTTTCACCCTGCAAAATTACTCATGAAAGAACTCTGCGCGTGGTGGTGGGGGGTCACACTCCTTGAAATGCATCAAAGCCATGTCCCTAAGGAAGTGTACTCGGGCCATTTCTATGGGAAATTACTTTACGATATCTGCAGTGATTTCCCGAGGGAAAAAAGCGTACGAGACGACTGTACTCCCCTTCACCTGTGAGGGAGTGACCGCCACAACACGTCATTCGTATCAAACCCGGCACTGAGAGGCATCGCCCCGGGGCAAGAGATGGGGAAGCACCTTTGACCAGGCAAGACCCAAGCCGTCCTCATCTCCCGAGGTAGAGAGTCAACGGGACCAACACGCCATTTTTCTGGAAGGCAGAAAAAAATACACTCCCGGAGTCATCAACACCTAGGGGGGAGTTTTGACTCTGGCCTCAATTTTCACCAGCCCCGTCAGGGGAAATTCGCCAAGGATGTGCCCGGAAAAAAATGAGCTGCATCCGACGCATCGCGCACCTCCTGGACGCTCAGTGAGTCGGGGACTTTTACAAGTCAAAGTCCGCTCCCTGAGGTTTTTACTCGCCCCCCGCATGGGCCCCCTGTTCCCCGTCATACCTCCGCCTCCTTGACTGGGTTAAGCAGAGCCCAGCGGCTGGCCCCGGGTGAAAGCCCCTGAGGGTGTGACAGATAATTCAACCTCTCCAGCAGCGGCGGGGGCGGGCAGGCATGTGCGCATGTACAAGGTACAGGGGTGCGCTCCACAACTAGCAGAGCTGCGCCTCAAACCCCGGGCCCGGCCCCCCCTACCCGTGCGGCCCCCAACATCGACCATGAAGTGACGTGCCCTTCCGAGGGGGAAAGGAAAAAATTACCTCCCTCCTTTTTTTTTACCCCACCCCATGATCGCTTGGAACACCTTTGGGCGCCAGGGGCCCACCTGACCTCACACTTCCTCACGCCCTCCAATCGAGCGAAAAAGCCTGGCTGCAAGCGGAGCTAAAAAAACAATAGAAAAAGTAATAAAAAAATGAATAAATATTTGTATTCTAAGATTAATGTTTTAAAATTAGGTAATTTCTTTATATATATATAGTTACAATATATAGTATACTTTTTTTTATTTTGTTTTTTTAGCGTATAGTTTTTTTGTATAATATTAAAACCTGTGTATCAGTATTTTTCAAGTAGGAATTTCTGTACTTTTTCCATATTATTTGTATAATTATTTTCATGTTTTTAAAAAAATTAATGCAAGATAATCCCTTTGGGTCCCAGTAGGACTTTAGCAATCAACTCCCCTTTGTTTTTTAATGTATTAGTTTAAAAAAAAAAAAAAAAAAAAAAAAATGGAAAAAAAATGTAAAGGAAAAAAAGACAAAAAAAATTTAAAGAAAAAAAATGAAAAAAATGCAATACAAAAAAAAAAGGAATAAGGAAAAAAAGTAGGAAAAAGAGGGGAAAAATTTTTTATTTCACCCCTTACCTTTTAAAAAAAATTGGGAAGTAAGGGAAAGGAAAGAATCAGGGAAATAAGCTCGTCACATGGAAAAATAAGGGACATTTAAATTTCCCTTTTTTTTAGGGGTCTCTCTTAAAAAGTTGTGAACTAAGCGTGGGAAACAAAAAGTTTGTTGAAACATTTTAAATAATTATAATCAACATTTTTGGATTGTTTTTTTTTACTTTTATTATATATATTTTTTGGGTGTGAGTTTGAAAGATCGTCATTTTTTTACTTGTTCTTTCCATACACACCACAAAACACACACACACGTACACACACACACACACACACACACACACACACACACAACACACACACACACACACACCCACACACACACACACACACACACACACACACACACCACACATTACATACACACACACACACACACACACACACACACACACAAAACACACACACACAAGACAAGACACACACACATAAACAAACACATACACACACACACACACACACACACACACACACACACTACATGGGGTGTGGGAGGCGATAGCGGAGCGGTTAGAGTCTCCGACTGGCGTTCTCGGTGACCGAGTTCGACCCCCAAAGAAACCCAAAACCTTTCTGCACCGTCGGGGTGGCCTAAGAACACCCACATGCCCGCCTATCAACTCTACCTTCGACTGCGAAGTGCATCGGAGGACACACGGGGGCGGCATGAGCCTCACAGGCGTCTACTATAAGAAACCGCCTGCGCCACCCAACGGGCGAGGACCAACCATCAGAACCTCAAGTGAACCCCAGAGCCTACCATCCGAGCCCTAGGTCACACTGCCTACAGGCGCTATAGGCACAAATGTTATAAAAAAAAAAATATATAAAAAAAAAAAAAAAAAAAAAAAAAAAAAACATACACACACATACTGAGAGACTACATGAACGAGTTCCCCAGAGAGGCTACTTTGGAAATTGGAAAATATAGATGAAATCAAAGGGATGATCAAAACCTGGATGGAAAGTTTCTGAGAGGAAGATAAATGAGAAAAAATATTATGGGATGAAAAAATCTGAATGGAGAAAAGGTATTAGTGGGGGTACCACAAGAATCAGTGTTGGCAAACCCAAAATGTTTATGAATTATGTCAATGACATTACTTATGAACTATAAAGTTATATTAGTTTGTTTGTGGATGATGCAAAACTATTTAGATAAATAAAACTATATAGATTGTGAAGCACTACAAAATTACCGGAACAAGATATATGAATTTGGAATAGAAGATGCGAAATGGAACTCAAAACCCCTTTTACGCACGGTGACGCGATAGCGTCAAAAGGGGCCCGTCACTTATGAGCTTTTGACGCGAACTGCGTCAAAAAACATTTAAAAATTCGCCCAAAATAAAGTATTTTTCAGAATCGCCCTCAAAAAATTTTCTGCGTAAAAGATCCAAGCTAGGGCCTAAAATAAACTAATCGTCAACTCTCTCGTTGTAAGTGGATTTGAAGTGATAAGGGTCCGTGTCACAGCTCATTCTCAGCAGGCAGCCTGTCAGCGCGGACTGCCCGTCCCTTTAAAAACGTGTCCCGAGCGGGTAAGCCATTTTTGTAGCCTAATCCTTTATTCCAACAAGTGTTTAAGTTGTCCTCCATTTACTCAAGAACTACTGGCCATATGAAAATTATAATGGTAGCGTTGGAATCCTCATAAAAATCCGCTTTTTTGGGGCATATAAACC
>JACEEZ010010617.1:0-15788 GCA_016584305.1 Chionoecetes opilio | reverse complement strand
GAGCATTGCAATTTTATTAGGAATTGGGGTTATAATAAGTCTTGGTAGTTGAAATTTTTTTTTATATAGAATGTACATAGAGGATAGGTGGTTAATATTTAAAATAATATTAATTTTAGCTGCTATGACTAAAAGGGCTCAAATCCCATTTTCTAATTTCATGAAAAATACATATTTTTAGCTATTAATTTTGTAAAATATAGTTGTAGCAAATATCAAAAGCTATTTAGCTACAGATATAAAGAAATATACTTCAATTTGTAGAAAAAAACTACTCTTCACTGATAATTAGCTAAAATCATTGAAAACACTACATTTTATGGGTTTATAGCAACATGATAAGTAAAACTACTTGTATAACAATAACGCTACAGTTTACAAGAAACTATGAATAACGCTTGCAATATACCGTTATATCACAATAAATAACCTCTTACTATTCTATTTAATAGCTTTATGTAATGTAAGCTACTTATAGGTGCAAATTATTCTAAAAAGAGGATTTAATACTTCAATTTGTAGGAAAACAGCTAAATATCACCAATAATTAGCTAATATCATTGAAAACACTACATTTTATGGGTTTATGGCAATATGATAAGTAAAACTACTTGTATATATACAATAATGCTACAGTTTACAAGAAACTATGAAAAACGCTTGCAATATACCGTTATATCACAATAAATAACCTCTTACTCTTCTATTTATTAGCTTAATGTAATATAAGCTACTTATAGGTGCAAATTATTCTAAAAAAAGGATTGTATACTTCAATTTGTAGAAAAACAGCTATATATCACCGATAACTAGCTAAAATCATTGAAAAGAACACATTTTGAGGGTATAAAGCATTATGATAAGGTAAATTACTTCTATTAATGATATAACACTACAATTAACAAGAAACTATGAAAAACACGTGTAATATACAATTGTATCACAATATAGAGTCTCAAACACCTATAATAAGCTTACAGTAGTTTAATATAGCAATTTCTAACGAAAACAACTATAATACCACAAATTGAATTTATCTATCAAAAAAAGGGCTGAATAATGTCAATTTTCGATATTTTTTAGCCCATCAAAAATCCATTAAAACACTTGAAAAAACGTTATTTTAAGGAATAAAATTGATACATAAATATCATGAAAAATACATATTTTAAGCTCATAATATTGTAAAATATAGTCGTTTAAAAGTGCTTAATAATGTCAAATTTCGACATTTTTTAGGCTTTCAAAAATACATTAAAATACTTGAAAAAACGTTGTTTTTAAGATTAAAATGAATACCTAGATTTCATGAGAAATACATATGTTTAGCTCATAACATTGTAAAATATACTTGTGTAAAAGTGCTGAATAATGTCAAATTTCGACATTTTTTACTCATTCAAAAATACATTAAAATACTTGAAAAACATTGTTTTTAAGATTTAAATTGAGATCTAAATTTCATGAAAAATACATTGTTTTAGCTATTAATTTTGTAAAATATAGTTGTAGCAAATATCAAAAGCTATTTAGCTACAGATATAAAGAAATATACTTCAATTTGTAGAAAAAAACCACTCATCACTGATAACTAGCTAAAATCATTGAAAACACTACATTTTATGGGTTTATAGCAACATGATAAGTAAAACTACTTGTATATATACAATAACGCTACAGTTTACAAGAAACAATGAAAAACGCTTGCAATATACAGTTATATCACAATAAATAACCTCTTACTTTTCTATTTAATAGCTTAATGTAATGTAAGCTACTTATAGGTGCAAATTATTCTAAAAAGAGGATTTTATACTTCAATTTGTAGGAAAACAGCTATATATCACCGATAACTAGCTAATATCATTGAAAACACTAAATTTTATGGGTTTATAGCAATATGATAAGTAAAACTACTTGTATATATACAATAACGCTACAGTTTACAAGAAACTATGAAAAACGCTTGCAATATACCGTTTTATCACAATAAATAACCTCCTACTCTTCTATATATTAGCTTAATGTAATTTAAGCTACTTTTAGGCGCAAATTATTCAAAAAAAAGATTGTTTACTTCACATTGTAGGACAACAGCTATATATCACCGATAACTAGCTAAAATCATTGAAAAGAACACATTTTGAGGGTATAAAGCATTATCATAAGGTAAATTCCTTCTATTAATGATATAACACAACAATTAACAAGAAACTATGAAAAACACTTGTAATATACAATTGTATCATAATATATAGTCTCAAACTCCTATTATAAGCTTACCGTAGTTTAAAATAGCAATTTCTAACGAAAACAACTATAATACCACATTTTGAATTTCTCTATTAAAAAAAGGGCTGAATAATGTCAATTTTCGACCTTTTTTAGCCCTTCAAAAATACATTAAAACACTTGCAAATACGTTGTTTTTAAGAATAAAATTGATACAGAAATTTCATGAATAATACATATTTTAGCTCATAATATTGAAAAATATAGTTGTGTAAAAGTGCTGCATAATGTCAAATTTCGACATTTTTTAGTCTTTCAAAAATACATTAAAATACTTGAAAAAACGTTGTTTGTAAGATTAAAATTGATACCTAGATATCATGAAAAATACATATTTTTAGCTCATAACATTGTAAAATATAGTTGTGTAAAAGTGCTGAATAATGTCAAATTTCGACATTTCTTACCCTTTCAAAAATACATTAAAATACTTGAAAAAACATTGTTTTTAAGATTAAAATTGATATCTAAATTTCATGAAAAATACATATTTTTAGCTATTAATTTTGTAAAATATAGTTGTAGCAAATATCAAAAGTTATTTAGCTACAGATATAACGAAATATACTTCAATTTGTAGAAAAAAACCACAGTTCACTGATAACAAGCTAAAATCATTGAAAACACTACGTTTTATGGGTTTATAGCAATATGATAAGTAAAACTACTTGTATATGTACAATAACTCTACAGTTTACAAGAAACTATGAAAAACGCTTGCAATATACCGTTATATCACAATAAATAACCTCTTACTCGTCTATTTATTAGCTTAATGTAATGTAAGCTACTAATAGGTGCAAATTATTCTAAAAAGAGGATTTTATACTTCAATTTGTAAGAAAACAGCTATATATCACCGATAACTAGCTAATATCATTGAAAACACTACATTTTATGGGTTTATAGCAATATATTAAGTAAAACTACTTGTATATATACAATAATGCTACAGTTTACAAGCAACTATGAAAAATGCTTGCAATATACCGTTATATCACAATAAATAACCTCCAACTCTTCTATATATTAGCTTAATGTAATGTAAGCTACTTATAGGTGCAAATTATTCAAATAAAAGATTGTATACTTCAATTTGTAGGAAAACAGCTATATATAACCGATAACTAGCTAAAATCATTGAAAAAAACACATTTTGAGGGTATAAAGTATTATCATAAGGTAAATTCCTTCTATTAATGATATAACACTACAATTATCAAGAAACTATGAAAAACGCTAGCAATATACCGGTATATCTCAATAAATAACCTATTACTCTTCTATTTATTAGCTTAATATAATGTAAGCTACTTAGAGGCGCACATTATTCTAAAAAAATATTGTATGCTTCAAATTTTAGGAAAACAGCTCTATATTACCGATAACTAGCTAAAATCATTGAAAAGAACACATTTTTAGGGTATAAAGCATTATCATAAAGTAAATTACTTCTATTAATGATATAACACTACAATTAACAAGAAACTATGAAAAACACGTATAATATACAATTGTATCACAATATAGAGTCTCAAACTCCTATTATAAGCTTACAGTAGTTTAAAATAGCAATTTCTAACGAAAACAACTATAATACCACATTTTGAATTTCTCTATCAAAAAAAAGGGCTGAATAATGTCAATTTTCGATATTTTTTAGCCCTTCAAAAATACATTAAAACACATGAAAAAACGTTATTTATAAATATAAAATTGATACATAAATATCATGAAAAATACATATTTTAAGCTCATAATATTGTAAAATATAGTCGTGTAAAAGTGCTTAATAATGTCATATTTCGACATTTTTTAAGCTTTCAAAAATACATTAAAATACTTGAAAAAACGTTTTTTTTAAGATTAAAATTAATACCTAAATTTCATGAAAAATACATATTTTTAGCTCATAACATTGTAAAATATAGTTGTGTAAAGATGCTGAATAATGTCAAATTTCGACATTTTTTACCCTTTCAAAAATACATTAAAATACTTGCAAAAACATTGTTTTTTAGATTAAAATTGAGACCTAAATTTCATGAAAAATACATATTTTTAGCTATTAATTTTGTAAAATATAGTTGTAGCAAATATCAAAAGCTATTTAGCTACAGATATAAAGAAATATACTTCAATTTGTAGAAAAAAACAACTCTTCACTGATAACTAGCTAAAATCATTGAAAACACTACATTTTATGGGTTTATAGCAACATGATAAGTAAAACTACTTGTATATATACAATAACGCTACAGTTTACAAGAAACTATGAATAACGCTTGCAATATACCGTCATATCACAATAAATAACCTCTTACTATTCTATTTAATAGCTTTATGTAATGTAAGCTACTTATAGGTGCAAATTATTCTAAAAAGAGGATTTAATACTTCAATTTGTAGGAAAACAGCTATATATCACCAATAACTAGCTAATATCATTGAAAACACTACATTTTATGGGTTTATAGCAATATGATAAGTAAAACTACTTGTATATATACAATAATGCTACAGTTTACAAGAAACTATGAAAAACGCTTGCAATATACCGTTATATCACAATAAATAACCTCTTACTCTTCTATTTATTAGCTTAATGTAATGTAAGCTACTTATAGGTGCAAATTATTCTAAAAAAAGGATTGTATACTTCAATTTGTAGAAAAACAGCTATATATCACCGATAACTAGCTAAAATCATTGAAAAGAACACATTTTGAGGGTATAAAGCATTATCATAAGGTAAATTACTTCTATTAATGATATAACACTACAATTAACAAGAAACTATGAAAAACACGTGTACTATACAATTGTATCACAATATAGAGTTTCAAACACCTATAATAAGCTTACAGTAGTTTAATATAGCAATTTCTAACGAAAACAACTATAATACCACATATTGAAAATATCTATCAAAAAAAGGGCTGAATAATGTCAATTTTCGATATTTTTTAGCCCATCAAAAATACATTAAAACACTTGAAAAAACGTTATTTTTAAGAATAAAATTGATACATAAATATCATGAAAAATACATATTTTAAGCTCATAATATTGTAAAATATAGTTGTGTAAAAGTGCTTAATAACGTCAAATTTCGACATTTTTTAGGCTTTCAAAAATACATTAAAATACTTTAAAAAAACGTTGTGTTTAAGATTAAAATTAATACCTAGATTTCATGAAAAATACATATTTTTAGCTCATAATATTGAAAAATATAGTTGTGTAAAAGTGCTGAATAATGTCAAATTTCGACATTTTTTAGCTTTCTAAATACATTAAAACACTTGAAAAAACGTTTTTTAAGATTAAAATTTATATCTAAATTTCATGAAAAATACATATTTTTAGCTATTAATTTTGTAAAATATAGTTGTAGCAAATATCAAAAGCTATTTAGCTACAGATATAACGAAATATACTTCAATTTGTAGAAAAAAACCACAGTTCACTGATAACAAGCTAAAATCATTGAAAACACTACGTTTTATGGGTTTATAGCAATATGATAAGTAAAACTACTTGTATATATACAATAACGCTACAGTTTACAAGAAACTATGAAAAACGCTTGCAATATACCGTTATATCACAATAAATAACCTCTTACTCGTCTATTTATTAGCTTAATGTAATGTAAGCTACTTATAGGTGCAAATTATTCTAAAAAGAGGATTTTATACTTCAATTTGTAGGAAAACAGCTATATATCACCGATAACTAGCTAATATCATTGAAAACACTACATTTTATGGGTTTATAGCAATATATTAAGTAAAACTACTTGTATATATACAATAATGCTACAGTTTACAAGAAACTATGAAAAACGCTTGCAATATACCGTTATATCACAATAAATAACCTCCAACTCTTCTATATATTAGCTTAATGTAATGTAAGCTACTTATAGGTGCAAATTATTCAAATAAAAGATTGTATACTTCAATTTGTAGGAAAACAGCTATATATAACCGATAACTAGCTAAAATCATTGAAAAAAACACATTTTGAGGGTATAAAGTATTATCATAAGGTAAATTCCTTCTATTAATGATATAACACTACAATTATCAAGAAACTATGAAAAACGCTAGCAATATACCGGTATATCTCAATAAATAACCTATTACTCTTCTATTTATTAGCTTAATATAATGTAAGCTACTTATAGGCGCACATTATTCTAAAAAAATATTGTATGCTTCAAATTTTAGGAAAACAGCTCTATATTACCGATAACTAGCTAAAATCATTGAAAAGAACACATTTTGAGGGTATAAAGCATTATCATAAAGTAAATTACTTCTATTAATGATATAACACTACAATTAACAAGAAACTATGAAAAACACGTGTACTATACAATTGTATCACAATATAGAGTTTCAAACACCTATAATAAGCTTACAGTAGTTTAATATAGCAATTTCTAACGAAAACAACTATAATACCACATATTGAAAATATCTATCAAAAAAAGGGCTGAATAATGTCAATTTTCGATATTTTTTAGCCCATCAAAAATACATTAAAACACTTGAAAAAACGTTATTTTTAAGAATAAAATTGATACATAAATATCATGAAAAATACATATTTTAAGCTCATAATATTGTAAAATATAGTTGTGTAAAAGTGCTTAATAACGTCAAATTTCGACATTTTTTAGGCTTTCAAAAATACATTAAAATACTTTAAAAAAACGTTGTGTTTAAGATTAAAATTAATACCTAGATTTCATGAAAAATACATATTTTTAGCTCATAATATTGAAAAATATAGTTGTGTAAAAGTGCTGAATAATGTCAAATTTCGACATTTTTTAGCTTTCTAAATACATTAAAACACTTGAAAAAACGTTGTTTTTAAGATTAAAATTTATATCTAAATTTCATGAAAAATACATATTTTTAGCTATTAATTTTGTAAAATATAGTTGTAGCAAATATCAAAAGCTATTTAGCTACAGATATAACGAAATATACTTCAATTTGTAGAAAAAAACCACAGTTCACTGATAACAAGCTAAAATCATTGAAAACACTACGTTTTATGGGTTTATAGCAATATGATAAGTAAAACTACTTGTATATATACAATAACGCTACAGTTTACAAGAAACTATGAAAAACGCTTGCAATATACCGTTATATCACAATAAATAACCTCTTACTCGTCTATTTATTAGCTTAATGTAATGTAAGCTACTTATAGGTGCAAATTATTCTAAAAAGAGGATTTTATACTTCAATTTGTAGGAAAACAGCTATATATCACCGATAACTAGCTAATATCATTGAAAACACTACATTTTATGGTTTATAGCAATATATTAAGTAAAACTACTTGTATATATACAATAATGCTACAGTTTACAAGAAACTATGAAAAACGCTTGCAATATACCGTTATATCACAATAAATAACCTCCAACTCTTCTATATATTAGCTTAATGTAATGTAAGCTACTTATAGGTGCAAATTATTCAAATAAAAGATTGTATACTTCAATTTGTAGGAAAACAGCTATATATAACCGATAACTAGCTAAAATCATTGAAAAAAACACATTTTGAGGGTATAAAGTATTATCATAAGGTAAATTCCTTCTATTAATGATATAACACTACAATTATCAAGAAACTATGAAAAACGCTAGCAATATACCGGTATATCTCAATAAATAACCTATTACTCTTCTATTTATTAGCTTAATATAATGTAAGCTACTTATAGGCGCACATTATTCTAAAAAAATATTGTATGCTTCAAATTTTAGGAAAACAGCTCTATATTACCGATAACTAGCTAAAATCATTGAAAAGAACACATTTTGAGGGTATAAAGCACTATCATAAGGTAAATTCCTTCTATTAATGATATAACACAACAATTAACAAGAAACTATGAAAAACACGTATAATATACAATTGTATCACAATATAGAGTCTCAAACTCCTATTATAAGCTTACAGTAGTTTAAAATAGCAATTTCTAACGAAAACAACTATAATACCACATTTTGAATTTCTCTATTAAAAAAAGGGCTGAATAATGTCAATTTTCGACATTTTTTAGCCTTTCACAAAAAAATTATAACACTTGAAAAAACGTTTTTTTAAGATTAAAATTGATACATAAATATCATGAAAAATACATATTTGAAGCTCATAATATTGTAAAATATAGTTGTGTAAAAGTGCTGAATAATGTCAAATTTCGACATTTGTTAGCCTTTCAAAAATATATTAAAATACTTGAAAAAACGTTGTTTTTAAGATTAAAATTAATACCTAAATTTCATGAAAAATACATATTTTTAGCTCATAACATTGTAAAATATAGTTGTGTAAAGGTGCTGAATAATGTCAAATTTCGACATTTTTTACCCTTTCAAAAATACATTAAAATACTTGCAAAAACATTGTTTTTTAGATTAAAATTGAGACCTAAATTTCATGAAAAATACATATTTTTAGCTATTAATTTTGTAAAATATAGTTGTAGCAAATATCAAAAGCTATTTAGCTACAGATATAAAGAAATATACTTCAATTTGTAGAAAAAAACAACTCTTCACTGATAACTAGCTAAAATCATTGAAAACACTACATTTTATGGGTTTATAGCAACATGATAAGTAAAACTACTTGTATATATACAATAACGCTACAGTTTACAAGAAACTCGGAAAAACGCTTGCAATATACCGTTATATCACAATAAATAACCTCTTACTATTCTATTTAATAGCTTTATGTAATGTAAGCTACTTATAGGTGCAAATTATTCTAAAAAGAGGATTTAATACTTCAATTTGTAGGAAAACAGCTATATATCACCGATAACTAGCTAAAATCATTGAAAAGAACACATTTTGAGGGTATAAAGCACTATCATAAGGTAAATTCCTTCTATTAATGATATAACACAACAATTAACAAGAAACTATGAAAAACACGTATAATATACAATTGTATCATAATATATAGTCTCAAACTCCTATTATAAGCTTACAGTAGTTTAAAATAGCAATTTCTAACGAAAACAACTATAATACCACATTTTGAATTTCTCTATTAAAAAAAGGGCTGAATAATGTCAATTTTCGACCTTTTTTAGCCCTTCAAAAATACATTAAAACACTTGAAAAAACGTTATTTTTAAGAATAAAATTGATACATAAATATCATGAAAAATACATATTTTAAGCTCATAATATTGTAAAATATAGTCGTTTAAAAGTGCTTAATAATGTCAAATTTCGACATTTTTTAGGCTTTCAAAAATATATTAAAATACTTGAAAAAACGTTGTTTTTAAGATTAAAATTAATACCTAGATTTCATGAAAAATACATATTTTTAGCTCATAACATTGTAAAATATAGTTGTGTAAAAGTGCTGAATAATGTCAAATTTCGACATTTTTTACCCTTTCAAAAATACATTAAAATACTTGAAAAATCATTGTTTTTAAGATTAAAATTGAGACCTAAATTTCATGAAAAATACATATTTTTAGCAATTAATTTTGTAAAATATAGTTGTAGCAAATATCAAAAGCTATTTCGCTACAGATATAAAGAAATATACTTCAATTTGTAGAAAAAAACAACTCTTCACTGATAACTAGCTAAAATCATTGAAAACACTACATTTTATGGGTTTATAGCAACATGATAAGTAAAACTACTTGTATATATACAATAACGCTACAGTTTACAAGAAACTATGGAAAAACGCTTGCAATATACAATTATATCACAATAAATAACCTCTTACTATTCTATTTATTAGCTTAATGTAATGTAAGCTACTTATAGGTGCAAATTATTCTAAAAAGAGGATTTTATACTTCAATTTGTTGGAAAACAGCTATATATCACCGATAACTAGCTAATATCATTGAAAACACTACATTTTATGGGTTTATAGCAATATGATAAGTAAAAATAATTGTATATATACAATAACGCTACAGTTTACAAGAAACTATGAAAAACGCTTGCAATATACCGTTATATCACAATAAATAACCTCCTACTCTTCTATATATTAGCTTAATGTAATTTAAGCTACTTTTAGGCGCAAATTATTCAAAAAAAAGATTGTTTACTTCAATTTGTAGGACAACAGCTATATATCACCGATAAATAGCTAAAATCATTGAAAAAAACACATTTTGAGGGTATAAAGCATTATCAGAAGGTAAATTCCTTCTATTAATGATATAACACTACAATTAACAAGAAACTATGAAAAACACTTGTAATATACAATTGTATCATAATATAGAGTCTCAAACTCCTATTATATGCTTACAGTAGTTTAAAATAGCAATTTCTAACGAAAACAACTATAATACCACATTTTGAATTTCTCTATCAAAAAAAGGGCTGAATAATGTCAATTTTCGACATTTTTTAGCCCTTCAAAAATACATTAAAACACTTAAAAAAACGATGTTTCTAAGATTAAAATTGATACATCATTTTCATGTAAAATACATATTTTAAGCTCATAATATTGTAAAATATAGTTGTGTAAAAGTGCTGAATAATGTCAAATTTCGACATTTTTTAGCTTTTCAAAAAAACATAAAATACTTGAAAATACGTTGTTTTTAAGATTAAAATTGATACCTAAATTTCATGAAAAATACATATTTTTAGCTCATAACATTGTAAAATATAGTTGTGTAAAAGTGCTGAATAATGTCAAATATCGACATTTTTTATCAATTCAAAAATACATTAAAATACTAGAAAAAACATTGTTTTTAAGATTAAAATTGATATCTAAATTTCATGAAAAATACATATTTTTAGCTATTAATTTTGTAAAATATAGTTGTAGCAAATATCAAAAGCTATTTAGCTACAGATATAAAGAAATATACTTCAATTTGTAGAAAAAAAAACTCTTCACTGATAACTAGCTAATATCATTGAAAACACTACATTTTATGGGTTTATAGGAATATGATAAGTAAAACTACTTGTATATATACAATAACGCTACAGTTTACAAGAAACTATGAAAACTCTTGCAATATACCGTTATATCACAATAAATAACCTCTTACTCTTCTATTCATTAGCTTAATATAATGTATGCTACTACACACACTGCTACACATACATCTGGCAGTGCTCCACCACTAACCTGTTCACCACCAACACCTCCGAATCACCAACACCGCCATTTATCATAAAAAATTTGGTCCTTGATTGGTTGATTTTCATACCATATTCTGTACAATAATTTTGCAGCAAAGACATCTTTTTCAGCATGTTACATCTCGTTGTTGAAAGTAAGACTGTGTCATCCATAAGTACAAGAATATGAAGCCATTGTAGAAACCCGTCTAGTTCACAACCACCTTTAATAATCTTTATTAACTCGTCTACAAACAAAATAAACAGCAAACCTGAAGTAGGTGATCCCTGTCTTACTCCCATCGTAATTAGTATTACGGTTGTTCCAAGCAAGCTCTCTGTCTGGGTATAAATGGCAACCAAAGCACCCAACATAATTGATCCACAACCCAAGCGTAGTAAAACTCTAAACAACTTATGTCAGGAAACTATCATATGCTTGTGAGAAATCTATAAATGTTACAAATAGTTTCAGCTTCTTCCTCCTTGCCATGTCGCACAATAATCTTAATGTAACTATAATTATGTTCTATACAACTTCTTTTCTCCTGACTGCCCGCCTGCTCCCGGTGAGGTCTAAACCACTGCTTCAGCCGCGAGTGTAAAACCATGTCATATACCTTAGCCATGCTGTTCATCCATTTATTCCTCTTATTTTCTTGCCCTTTTTCCCTATCCCTTCTTAAAAAGTGAACTAGTTTACTCTTGCCTTATACGGGATAGGTACTTGCATGAATTAACATTAAAAATCTTCCAAAAACTTTTACCTTTGAGCAGACATCATTTTAAATACCCGGGGGGGCCCCCGTCGGGGGCCAATGCCTTGTCTTTTCAGCTTTCTTACCTTTTGTTGTACTTACTTGATGAAATCGGGTCATCTAAAATAGGTATTTAACATTAGATTTGGGAATCGTAACCAGTGAGTTCTGCGTTAGGTGGATAGAAAATTGCTTGATAAAATATTTAAAATTTCCCTCATCTGGGGGCCGAAAAATCGGTTTTAAACGTCACTGCTATATTCACCTTTCCCAGTTTTAGCTCTCCATAGCTTCAACATTTTTATTTTCAAGCAATCTCTCCCACATGTCTGAGGTAGGCTTCCTACATTCCCTGAGGTTCCAGTCTGCTTCGATACACCAGTCATCAAGTTGTCCAAAAACTTTTTTGATCACAGGGTTGCATGGTTTATCTCGGCGGGTAGGTCTACTGATTTTTTCCCCAAAAAAATTTCCTTTTTTATCGCATTTCCAAGCACAGGTTTTTTAAAAGCTTATTCCCGGCCCGATTTATTGCACATCACAGCTGGCACCCAAAAGATTAGCACGAGTACACAGGGTCTCCTATCCCCGCCAGGGGAAGTCATGGTCGCCAAACGGCGGTATCCGACGGTAAAAACCCGTCTCGAAACACCCAGAATGCTGTCACCCTGCTCAGCACTGATGACTCAAGACACAAAAAATCTAATTCGAAAACCCACTCGCTACCCTTTTTATGGTCTTTTCTACTCAGGAAAGCTTGGGGACCAACCTTTAAAATTGTTAACCACCATTGCGCTTCCTTACATATTTTAACAAAATATAGGCTTTTCACTTGGACACACACACCACAACACACACACAAAACACCCCGGGGAGGCGGAAACGAGTGGTTAGGTCCCCAGTGGCGGTCTGATGACCCAAGCTCATCCATGCGAAAACCAAAATATTTTGCACATTTAGTAGCCTAAGAAAACACACATGCCCTGCCCATTAACTCTATTTCGACTGCGAGTGCACTGAAGGACCGGTGGGCGGGATGAGCCCCAATATAAAACACTAAATAGTCGTGTGTCTGTCTGTTTTGGGTTTGCCAAACTGAAATTTTATTTTGATGAGAGTAGGTCAAAACATCGCAAAAAACGTAGATACTAAGCGGGTTGGTCCCTATTAATTGTTTAATTTCGGGGGGGGTTTTGGTAAAAACCTTTTTAGGAGTATTATTAAAATTACCGGGAAAAACTCTACGTAAAGCCTTGTCGCATTTCCAAAACTACAGACTTAAAGACTTAACTTTTTTTGTGCATATGTGGTGTGTGGTGTGTGTTGTGTGTTGTGTGTGTGTGTGTTGTTGTGTGTGTGTGTGTGTGTGTGTGTGTTGTGTGTGTGTATATGTGTGTGGGGCGTGTGTGTGTGTTGGAATCACACGGACGTGGCCTACCCCGAGACACTTTGACCAGGGACCAACCACAGCAACAAACGACTGGAGTTTGCAATCACATTTTGTCTAATATATATATTTACAAAACATCATACAGGGTGCGAAGGGCCCACAAGCACTTGTAAAAAGGCTAAACAATCCTGCCTGCTCCCCCAGGGGCCCGAGGGCCAACCATCAACCTTGAAGTGAACCCCAGGGCCCTCCATCCCCCCCGGGGTTCACCACTCACACAAAAAACACACACCACACGCAACACACACACACGCACACCCACACACACCACACACACACACACACAAAACACACACATATATTGTATCTCTCTCTCTCTTCTCTTCTCTCTTCTCTCTCTCTCTCCTCTCTCTCTCTTCTCTCTCTCTCTCTCTCTCTCTCCTCTCTCTCTCTCTCTCTCTTTTCCTCTCCTTCCCTCTCTCTCTCCTCTCTCTCCTCTCTCTCTTGTATCCTCTCTTCTCTCTTTTCCTCTCCTCTCTCTCTCTCTCTCTCTCTCTCCCCTTTTCTCTCTCTCCTTCTTCTCTCTCTCCTCCCTTCCTCTTTCTCTCTCTCTCTCCCTTCTCTCTCTCCTCTCTTCTCTCTCTCTCTCCTCTTCTCTCTCTCCTCTCTCTCTCTCTCTCCGCTCTCCTCTCTCTTTTACGAGAGAGAGAGAAGAGAGAGAGAGAGAGAGAGAGTTCTCTGTATAACTAGATAGTTATATAAAATTTTCCCAGAAAATATATATTATATATTATAATATATATATTTTATATATATATTTTAAAATATATATATTAAAATATATATTATATTATATATAATATATATATATATATATATATATATATATATATATATAAATTATATATATAATATATATATATATATATATTTTAATAATATATTGGGGTGGTCCAAAAAAAAAAATTTTTTGTACATTTGTCTGGGCGTGGTTGTTCCTTTTTCAATTGGGATACACGTAATCGAGTGAAGTATGCTCAATCGGAGAAATTTAGGGGTCCCCCGAAGAAGAAGTAAACAAAAAAAAAACTTAAAAAAAAGGGGGAAAAAAGCTGAAAAAGAATAAAGAATCAGTAAGTAAGTAAGTAAGTAAGTAAGTAAGTAAATGTATGCAATTTCAAAATCACGCGAAGATAATTAAATATATAAAACAAAAAGTAATGAGGCACGGTCTTTCGAGCTCCCAGACAGATAAAAAAAAACTAATGGTGTTCATGTACAGGCTTTTAAGTGACGACCAACTATACAAATTAATAACACTAAAAAAAAAAAATATATAAAAAAACATTGCTAAACAAATCAGACAATCGACACAGTTTCAAACAAGTTTTTAAAAAATTTTTACAATTAAATAAATAATCTTTATTTTCTCTTCAAATTTAGTAAATTTTTAGCACCCTCAGACTTTTTATTTAAATAGGAAGAGAATTCCAATTGAGAACCTGCCCAAAAAAAACACTTTGTTCTGGATTTTTCCCTTTCGCGAATAAAATTTAACAGGTAGACCACCCTGTTGGTTTGAGATAGTAAAGGGCCAGAAAAAAACGTTTTAACAATCGTTTCGTGGGGAAAATTATGGTTTTGTGAGGATGTAAGAGACACTTTGGGGGGGTTTTTGGAGTTCGTATAATTCAGTTTTAAAATATACACTTCGGGGAAAAAAACGTAAGACAGGGGGTCCCCGTCGAACACCCGCCATTCCTGGTTCTTTCCCTTTTCCCCCAGGCCCCTCGAGCAGGACCTACCTGTCGCAGTCTCCCTCGAGGTGGTTATAATTTTCTTTATCCCAAGACATTTTTAATCTGCTCACTTAAACTTTATTAGCATGGAGCAAATAAAGTTTTATTAGTAAAAAAAGCATATAATATTTTACTCTATAAATATCTACCTGTTTCCATGTTTTATGGTGTGCTTTTAGTACATGACATTCCCAAAAATCTACTGGGAGTGGTGGTTTGAACAGGGGAAGAGAGGGGACAAGGGCCCTTTGTAAGCCCCTCGCGACAAATGCTGTGTCGAAAACGGCACTGGGGGGGGGGGGGGGGGCCAAGTGCCACACCCGTGTCACATCACACCTTCCACACGTTTTACATTTCCTTTATTCGTT
>JACEEZ010010616.1:47790-51220 GCA_016584305.1 Chionoecetes opilio | reverse complement strand
TATTATATATAATTTTATATAATTTATATATTTATAATATTATAATAAATAAAATATTTATATAATAATATATATATATAATTTTAATTTTTCTTATATAATTTATACACGTATAAAATAAAGTATATATATAAATATATATATATATATAATATATATATATAATAAAATATATTATACACACCACAACATGCACCATATAACCCAAAAAACAATATAATAAAAAAAACACACACACACACATTACACAACCACACACACACACACCCACAACTCAACAATGTACCACACATATATACACACAAAAAAAACACACACAAAAAACACGCACACAATACACCCCACAACACACCACACACCACACACACACACCCACACACACACGCACACACACCCCCACCACACACACACAAACACACAAACACACACCCACACACCACACACCCACCCACACACACACACAACAACCACACACACAGATCTCGGGGAAAACCTTTCGTCGTATCTTTGACACAAGCGTTTTTTTTCCTCTCCCCTCCTTTTCTCTCCCTCTCTTCTCTCTTTTCTCTCCTCTCTCTCTCTCCCCCCTCTCTCCTCCTCCTCTCTCTCTCTCTCTCTTCTCTCTCTCTCTCTCCCCCTCTCTCTCTTCCCTCTCTCTCTCTCTCTCTCTTTCTCTCTCTCTCTCTCCCCCTCTCTCTCTCTCTTCCCCTCTCTCTCTCTCATGTCGTTTGTTGATTTTGTCTGAAAAAAGGGAATGCTACTGTTGTGTGTGTGGTGTGTGGTGTTTTTGTGTGTGTGTGTTGGGGTGTGTTGGTGTTGTGTTGTTTTGTATGTGTGTGTGTTGTGTTGTGGGGTGTGTGTTTCTTTTTTATATATTTAAAATCTGATTCACCCATCTCTCCTCCCCTACTCCTCCACTCCCTTTTCAGCGATACCCTCGTATGGACCAATAGGTCTCCTGGGGTCTGTTACCCTTTGTAATCCTATGTAATCCTACTCCTCCTCCCATCCTCCTCCACCTTCCCCCTACTCCTCCTCCCTTTTCCCCTCCCCTTCCTCCTCCTCCCCCCTCCTCCTCCTCCTCCCCTTTTCCCCTTCCTCCTCTCCTCCCAAATTTTTTATTTTTCAGTTTTTATAATCCCATTTTTTTTCTTATATTTATCATCTCATCATCATCAAAATCATCATCACCAAACCCATCATCATCATCAAATCACCATCACCTCATCACCATATAATCATCATTACTCATCATCATCTCATCATCATCACCATCACCTCTCATCATCATCATCATCATCTCCCATACCATCATCATCATCTCACCCTCACCATCATCACCCTCACCATCATCCCATCATCACCATATACCTACATCTCATCACATCCCTCACTATCTCATCATCATCATCATCATCAATCATCATCCACACCATCATTTTCATCACCATCACCATCACACCCATCACCATCACCATCATCACCATCACCATCATCACCATCATCAAAAAACATCACCATATCATCTCACCCATCATTCATCATCACATCACCACATCTCATCATCACCCTCACATCATCATCCATCATCATATCATCAATCTCATCATCACCACATCATCATCATCACCATCACCATATCACCATCATCATCATCACCATCCCAAAACATCATCATCTCATCATCATCAATCATCATCTCTGGCTTAGTTAGTGTACCACGCCGGAGAGGGGGTTTCATGGAACTAGGCAGTGTGTGTGTGTGTGTGTGTGTGGTGTGTTGTGGGGTTGTTGTTGTTGTGTTGTGTGTTTGTGTTTTTGTGTGGGGGGTGTGTGTGTTTGGTCTGGGGTAATAATGGGATTTTACCCCCCCTCTTTGCCACTGTCAGCACCCTTTTTCACCTGTTTATTCACACACACACACACCACACACCACACCACACCACACACCCCACACCCCAACACACACACACACACACACACACACCACACACACACCACACACACAACCACACCACACACACACACAACACAAACAAACACACACACATACAACACAAAAACCACACACACACAACACCCACACACCCCACATAACCAAACACAACACCACCCCACACACCACATCACCCAACACACACACACACACAATACCAAACCCACACACACACACACACACACACACACACACAAACACACACACACACACACACACACACAAAATACACAAAACACACCAAACACACTTTTTCCAAATTGTCCATTCCCTTTTCCTCCTCCTCCTCCCTCCCCCTTTTCCCTCCTCCTCCTCCTCCACTAAAAAGACATTCCAAAAATTGTGCACGCATAAAGCGGGTTTAGGTGTCTTTTTTTAAATTAAAGAAATTTTTTGGAAACCCCCCAAATCGAAATCGTAAAGTAAAAAAAGACTTTTAGACTCATTTAAAACGCAAAGTTTTAAGTAAACGGAAAATTGCTAACCTTTTGGACAAAATATCGTCCCCCCCAAAATCTAATGGGGGAAGAAATTTTCCCTCCTGTATGACAGATAAAGCCCAGTTGTGAACAATAATAACGAAAACAATTATTTGTGGAGTTTTTAAAAAACCTCCTCTTTAAAAACCTGGAATAAAATTTTGGGTTTAAGAAGGTATCGATTCTTGATAGGGTGAACGAAAATTTGAAATCAGGTGGAAACGTGAGCCTACAAGGGATAATAGTTCCTAGTTTTAGTTTTCACACCGATTTTGATCTAAAGGGATTCTGCGACTAGGTGAACTTTTGGCAAACAGTGATCACGGGCTAATCAGTGCGGCATAAATTGCAATGTATAAAAATCACAGAAAATTTTTTTATTACCCCCAAATTATAAAAAACCCGATTTCACGAAGATCAGAAAGGGTACTAAGCAAAGTTGAATGGATTAAACCTACTAAATGGTAAAACCCGAAAACCAGAAAAATGTTTTCCATTAATAAACTCTAATCGGGGGTGGAAAAACATTTTCCCCTTTGGGTAAGAAAAACTTTTTAAAAAAACATAAACAGACCCAGTTGGAGAAAATGAGACAAACAAATCTTGGCAGAAAGCCCCGAGCGTATAAAGTTTAAAAACGTAAAATGCAGCCCTGCGTTTTTTAAAAAATACAATGCCCTTAAAACTTTCACTCCCAAAGGACAAATTTAAAGGTCTAAAAAGCGCTAGTTGAAAAAAAATTTTGGGCAAAGGAACCCAAAATCAAACCCAAAAGGTTTTTTCAATCGTTCAAAGTAAAAAAACGTAAAAACAAGTTTTTGGGGAAACACTGAAAGATAATAATAATTCTTGGAAAATGAAAAATAGAGTATGGCTTTTTTCCTTTTAAACTCAAAAATACTTTAATCGGAAAAATTAAAGAAACGAAACTCCTTTACCAAAAACCAGTAAAATT
>JACEEZ010010616.1:40290-42790 GCA_016584305.1 Chionoecetes opilio | reverse complement strand
AAAAGGCTCCAGCCCCACTCCGCCCCCCGGGACGGGAGTGCCCAAGCCGAGGCTAGCTGGAAACCATGCCCCTGGTTGTTGTTGCGCAACCCTTGACGATCTTTAAAAATCGCGTTTGTAACAGCCCCCCTCCCCCCCCACCCCATAAATGTACCACCCCCCCTTCGCCCCCCGGACAAGAATGTGAAGCTACTAGGGGTAAAACAAGATCTGCACAGGGTCCGATGAAACTGTAACTTTTGGTCAAGTGCTGATTATAGGGGGGGGTTTTCGTTTTCTTTGTTCCGTTCTATAGTGTCGAATGTTTTCACGCCAAAGGGGCACCGATACATTTTTACCCAATGTACGTGTGTGGTGCGTGCGTCAGTCCTTTGATGCCCTTTCTCATGGGCGCCTTTGTTTGTTTTGGGAAACCCGTTTGGAACTGATCAACAGGACGCAAGTGCCTCGTCAGGGACACATAAGAGCACAAGAGAATGGTTTCTCTTCTATGAGTATTACATGTCCAACATTAAAGTATCCATGACTTGTATCACGCAATAACTTTCGCACTATTATAAATATACAGAAATACACCCAACACACAGAGCATTGCCTACACTGAGGGCTAGAGAGGCCTTGAACAGACAGTATTACAGTCATTTTATACCTCTATACAGAGCATTGCCCACACTGATACCTCTATACAGAGGATTGCCCACACTGAGGGCTACAGAGGCCTTGAACAGAGAGTATTACAGTCATGTTTATACCTCTATACAGAGCATTGCCCACACTGAGGGCTAGAGAGGCCTTGAACAGAGAGTATTACAGTCATTTTATACCTCTATACAGAGCATTGCCCACACTGATACCTCTATACACAGCATTGCCCACACTGAGGGCTAGAGAGGCCTTGAACAGAAGTATTACAGTCATTTTATACCTCTATACAGAGCATTGCCCACACTGATACCTCTATAAAAGACCATTGCCCCCCACTGAGGGCTAGAAGAGGCCTTGAACAGAGAGTATTACAGCCATTTTTATACCTCTATACAGAGCATTGCCCACACTGATACCTCTATACATAGCCTTGCCCACACTGAAGGCTAGAGAGGCCTAGAACAGCAAGTATTACAGTCATTTTATACCTCTATACAGAGCATTGCCCACACTGAGGGCTAGAGAGGCCTTGAACATAAAGTATTACAGTTTATTTTATACCTCCCATACAGAGCATTGCCCACACTGAGGCTAGAGAGGCCTTGAACAGCAAGTATTACAGCCATTTTATACCTCTATACAGAGCATTGCCCACACTGATACCTCTATACAGAGCATTGCCCACACTGAGGGCTAGAGAGGTCTTGAACAGAAAGTATTACAGCCATTTTATACCTCTATACAGAGCATTGCCCACACTGAGGGCTAGAGAGGCCTTGAACAGAAAGTATTACAGCATTTTTATACCTCTATACAGAGCATTGCCCACACTGATACCTCTATACAGAGCATTGCCCACACTGAGGGCTAGAGAGGCCTTGAACAGACAGTATTACAGTCATTTTATACCTCTATACAGAGCATTGCCCACACTGAGGGCTAGATATATTTATATAAGATCAATCATTATTACTCTTTTCCTCTATTTGCCAGTGCACTAAGGTCGCCAGTCACCATATATTCCGAATGTTAGCCTCACTACAGCCTTGTATGTGCCCCTGAAGAGGCATGCACTGTAGTTTATATGATGTACCTGTCTTCAGTGGCACATACAAGGCTGTTGTGATGCGAACATTCGTAACATTCGCTTATAACATTTATACAATTACATTTTTTATAACTATTTTTATTTCTCCGTTAATTGAAACATTGTCTGGGTTATTATTATTATTATTATTATTATTATTATTATTATTATTATTATTATTATTATTATTATTATTATTATTATTATTATTACTATTATTATTATTATTTATTATTATTATTATTATTATTATTATTATTATTATTGTTGTCGTAGTAGTAGTAGTAGTAGTAGTAGTAGTAGTAGTGGTAGTAGTAGAAGTAGAACTAGTAGTAGTAGTAGTAGTAGTAGTAGTAGTAGTGGTAGTAATAGTAGTTGTAGTTTTAGTAGTAGTAGTAGTAGAAGTTGTGGTGGTGGTTAAAGTAGTAGTAGTAGTAGTAGTAGCAGTAGCAGTATTAGTAGTAGTTGTAGTTTTAGTAGTAGTAGTAGTAGTAGTATTAGAAGTTGTGGTGGTGGTTAAAGTAATAGTAGTAGTAGTAGTAGTAGTAGTAGTAGTAGTGGTAGTAGTAGTAGTAGTTGTAGTAGTAGTAGTAGTAGTAGTAGTAGTAGTAGTAGTAGTAGTAGTAGTGGTAGTAGTAGTAGTAGTAGTAGTAGTAGTAATAATAGTAGTAGTAGTAGTTGTAGTAATAGCAGTAGTAGTTGTAGTAGTAGAAGTAGTAGTAGTAGTAATAGAAGTAAACTCTGAAACTCTCTTCCTGTTTCTATTAG
>JACEEZ010010616.1:22790-35290 GCA_016584305.1 Chionoecetes opilio | reverse complement strand
TCGGAAAAAGACCGGTTACGATGGAGGTGTTTATAGTAAATGTCAAATAATAAGCTAAAACATAAAGTGCATCTTTAACGTAACGCAGGGAAATATTATCTGATCCAAACGATTTAGTGTTGTCAGTTAAGATGACTGTGTTCGTATCGACGGTAGGGTTGTGCGGTACCAACAAAATAGCGGTATTGCCGATACCGGTTTGTGCGAGTAATACCGGTACGTCCTCACACCCATTTATCAATTACAATACCGGTATACCGATACCGTACAGGAATACCGGTAATACCAGTATCGGTTTTTGTTTTTTTCGTGTTTTTTTTTACTTGTCCATTCTCAGACAATTATTAACCTCTACAGCATCGCCCCCCCCCCTCCTTAAATAAAGTTTCCTATAGTGTCGGCCATTTCTTTTTTTACAATTATTAACCCCTACCGTACAGCATAGGTAAAGGTAAGGTAAAGATGGGAGCATACGCTTAGCTGCGCGTGGCATGCGGTGCTCATCTCCGTGGCATTAGCCCTTAGAGCCTGTGGTGGGTGAGAACCCGTTGCCCGGGGACACAGGGCTATTGTGACTCCCGGGTTACCACAGACCACAGTACAGCATAGACCCCCTTAAATAAAGTTTCCTGTGGCGTCGGCCATTGACAGATTTAAGGGGGGACCGAGTAAACTATGGCCTAGGCCCCGCACCCCAGAGGAAAAAATATGTTTTCAATGAAAATCTGAATGCTGGACATTTCTTGTTTGCTCGAACACTGTTACATTGCATGTACCATAATATGCCACAAATTAGTACCAATGTAATGTAAAATATGGGTGGAAAAAGTTTCAATTAAACTAATATGAAATCTGAACCACATTTGGTAAAAATGTTTAGTCCTTTCCCGCCCTTATTAGTGGTTTTATCTTATCCAGACCCTTACAAATCCCTTCAGATACCTCTAAAACGTAATAATAAAGTGGGGGAGAGATAGAAAAATTAAAAATAAACTACTAACCTAACTTAACCTAACCTAACTTGGTAAAATTGTAGTCCTTTCCCACCCTTATATCTCGTTAGGATGTTAATGGTTAGGTTGTAGTGAGTTAGGTTAGACATTTTATTTTGGGGCCAGGGCGGGGGTAATATAGGGGGGAGGGGGCGTTGAAGGGGGCATCTCTCCTCCACTTTATAATTACGTTTTAGAGGTATCTGAAGGGATCTGTGAAGGTCTGGAGAAAAAAGAAACTAATAAGGGCTGGAAAAGGCTCTAGAATTTTACCCCACATTTCATTCAGGGCCCCGCACTCCCACGTACCGGCTTATATAGGGCCTCGCACACCATAAATCCGCCCCTGGCGTCGGCCATCTCTTTTTTTTACAATTCGTAACCCCTACCGTACAGCATAGACCCCCCTAACAAAGTTTTATTTGGCGTAGGCCATTTCTTTTTTTGCATCATTAATCTAATATACAATAGGAGTAGCCGTGTGTGTGTGTGTGTGTGTGTGTGTGTGTGTGTGTGTGTGTGTGTGTGTGTGTGTGTGTGTGTGTGTGTGTGTGTGTGTGTGTGTGTGTGTGTGCACTGTGCATGTGTATTCATCTAGTTGTATTCATCTAGTTGTATTTTACAGGGCCAGAGCAACGCTCGTATGGCCCCGTCTCCATATCAACATGTATTTTATGATTCATCCTAAGTGTTTAGTGTTGGCTGAAGCCAGCACCCCGGGAGGCGGGTCACAAACCCCCGGCTAACACCCGGTACCCATTCACTGCTGGGTGGACAGTGGCTCGGGTTTTAAGAAGACCGCCCGTCTGTGTTCGCTCCGCCCGGGGATCGAACCCGGGACTTCTCGGTTGTGAGCCGAGCGTGCTAACCCTTACACTACGGAGTTTCCCCTGTGTGTGTGTGTGTGTGAGTGTATGTGCGTGTGTGTATGTGTGTACTGTGTGTGCATCTAGGTAGTATGATGGTAGTATCAGTATCTTTATTATTATCATTATGATCATTTTCAATATTATTATTAGTATTATTAGTATTGTTATTATTATTATTATCATTTTGATTATTATTAGCATTATTGTTATCAATATTATTGTTAGTATCACTATTATTGCTATGATTATTTTATCTGAGTTATTATTATTATAACCTATTATTATCATTAATACCATTGACATTATTGTTATTATTATTATTATTATGTTTATTATTATTATTGTTGTTTTTATTATTATAATAATTTCATCATTTATTTTTTATTATTATTATTGTTATTATTTCAAAGGCGTAGAACCGTAGACGGTGACACGTGAAACGCGAGTTCCTTCAAAATAGATGGTAAAGATACGAGGGGTCAGTCTTATCTGAGGTGTGAACACACACACACACACACACACACACACACACATACACAGTCACACACACACACACACACACACACACACACACACACACACACACACACACACACACACACATATATACACACACACGGGTACTCCGTGGTGTAAGGGAAGCACGCTCGGTTCACAACCCGGGTTCGATCCCCGGGCAGAGCGGAAACAGATGGGTTGTTTCCTTAAAACTCGAGCCCCTGTCCACTAGGTTGCCAATAGCGCATAGGGGTAATTTTTCAAAGTCAATATTTTTTCACGTACTTATGTGGTATTCTGCCTTGTACTTAGAAATTGTCGTGTGCAAAGTTTCAAGCTAATCGGTTGATATTTAGAGGTGCCGGATCGATCATGAACATTTCCTCTTTTCGCCCTCAGGTCATGACCACGAGAAAGCAAACTGAAGTTTGGCTTCTTGGCCATAGTGTTCCTACTATCACAGGAGCAAAACTTCCCAGCCGTGGAGACGTTTTAAAAACGAATTTTTTCCTACGCACACAAGGAAAAAGGAAAGAAGCGGGTTTCACAGAAGTGGGAGCTTTAGGCTTTCAAAGGGGGTTTCCTTCCTTCTGGACACGGCTAGGAAACCCCCCCATGGGAGAAAAATAGCGGAGGGGGGAAAAAATTAATGGGGGCTTTTTGGGGCGAGTGGAAGTCCTGAGCAAAAAACATGAAAAAAACTCTGGAGTCACGCCTGCCAAAAACAGAAGACCCCTTCCCCAAAAAAGTCTCCCCCCGACCCTTTTTTTAGATCGCCCCACCCCCCCGACGCCCCTTTACTCCCGATGGGCCATTCCCCGAAGACAAGGAATTTTTCCCTTCCCTTTCCCAGCGGGAGGGAAAGGGGGGCGGGGGTTCGAAGGGGTGGTCTGGAAAAAGAAGTGAAAGAAACCCCGGTTTGCCCCACGTGAAAAGCTCTCTCTCCCCGTAGCCGTCAACAGAAAGGCCCCAAAAAGGGGGGAAGAGATGGTGGAGCTGGGGTCGTTTTTCGTCTGAAAGGGGGGGGGGGCATCAAGTCCAGCCAAAAGCGCCAACACATCGAAATTCTTCTTTTTCCCACGCCGGGGGGGCGCCCCCCCCTTTTTTCCCAAAAGCGATGAAGGGCAAGGGGCACGCTCCGTCCTATTTCCCCCCGATCTCGTCGGAAACCCTTGACAGAACTGGGGTTTTAATTAGCCCCCCCAAGGGCCTTTTTGAATTGTGGGGGGCTACGGCCAAGTTTGCTTGGGCCCCGATCCCAAAAAGCTTGGGGCTGAATCAAACCCCAAACCATTCGACAGGCAAGGGGCGAAGTACAAGTCCCTTTGGGGGGAAAGGACAACAAAGAGATTCCTCCCCCCCCCTTTTACCCCCCTCCGTTCAAATTGGGGACGGGAAGTTCCCTTTCCCCGGGAGGCACTCGCGCCGAAAGGGGCTCGCCATCCTCGTCACCAGGAGAAGGAGTGGAGAACTCCCCCGGAAATCCCGAAAATGCCCCCTCCGGAAACTGGTGATTGACCGGCCCGCTAAGCCCCGGGGTTAGGGTCTAAGAAGCCCGGGGGGTCCAGGAACAGTCGTTGGGGATGTGGCCCTTCGACACAACCAAATGCCAACCACTGGGGGGGGCCAACAATGGGGCATTTCCCATCTTGCCAAACAGAAGAATCGCCGACCCCCCCCCTTTTGTTTCCCACTTGCTTTTCCCCTCATCAGCACCCCAACTTGTCCCCCTTGAGAAAGGCCCTTTTTTCCCACGTTTTTTTTGGGGGCATCTTCTGGCCTGAGATCCCCCCATCTTCTCCCCGCTTCAAAGGGAAATTGCTTTGGTTTTTTTACATCAACCATCGGCAATTAAAACCCTTTCCCACCCAACCCAAGATCTTCCGGAGAAATCTGGTTTTCCAAGAGGGGCAAACCATTCAAGGTTTTGAAAACGTCTGCCCTTTAGACAAAGCAAACCCCCCTTACGGGGGTTTTAAGGAACCCCCGCTGAATTTTAAACATCCTTTTCCCCCCGGGGGGGCCTTTTTTTCCCAAAACCCGATTTTGTAGCCCCGGAGCGCTTCATCGAGCGGGGTTTGGGTGGCCCCGATCATTTACGCTCTGAAGATTGTTCCCTTTTTCGGGGGCACGGCCCGACTGGGGGGTCGTCACAACCCCCCGAGAAATGGGAAACCCCCCAGGGGTTCTCACCCTTCCGCCCAAAAACCAAAAAGATCTAAAGTCCCTGCGATGGTTTCGACCTCGGGCGGCTCCCTTTCCCACGCTCCCGCCAACTTTATGGGGTTTTGCTAAGGACTCCTTCATACCCCCCCGCCCGAAAAAGTATTCGGAAGGCCCCGCTTCCACCCAACCCCCCCCTAAGCCCCCCCCAAAATTTTTGGGGTACCCCGAGCGAAAGAAACTCTTGGCCTGGTCAGTTTCGACTCACCCCCCCCTTTTTCCCCTGTCTTTCCCACAAAAAAAGCAATTGTAAAGGCCCTTCCCCTACGATGAAGGAAGGGCCCAGGAAAACCCGGGCCAAACGTTTAAAACCCCCCCATCATTTTTCCCCAAGTTTCCCCGCGGCAAAAAACCCGCCCTTTCCCTTTGCCACGGGAAAAAATTTTCCCCCCGCCTCTTCGAAACTCTTGATATCAAGGAACCCACTTCCTGTCCGGCCAAAACCCTTTGGAAGTGGGGAAAAAGGGGGGGGGGGGAATCGTTAAAGTCGAGGCCCGCCCCCCCGGAATCGAGGGGGCTTCGCGTTTGTCAACCGGGCAACAGCCGAGCGAGGATTTGGGGGGGTCCCTTCCCCAAAGTCCCTTTAAACCCCCGGCTGCCAAAGGGCGAGGAAAAAGCCCCCAGTTTTTTCTCCCCCAAATTTTTGGGGGCCCATTTTTCCCCCTTTAAACAGCCCGGGAAACCCCGAAGGTTCCCCTTTTCCCCCGGCCCAAGCCGGCCACCCAATTTAGTGGGGGTCCCCCCCTATACCCCCCCCCCCCGAGGGGGGAATACTTCCCCCAAAGGGGGACCAGCAGCCCCCGCTGGGGGGGAAGGGATGTCCGGGGTTGTCCGCTTTCAAGAGATGACAAAACCCCTCCTTAATGGGGCCCAGTGCATAAGGGTAAAAAAACCCAAAATTGTAATCCCCCCACCCCTAAATATCAACCCATTTTAGGTCAAGCTTTGCCCTTTTCGATAGTTTCTTTGCCCTAGATTGCACCATTACACCAAAGTAGGGAAAAAAAAATTTTTAAACTTTTTATTTTTTTTTGGCCCCCCTACCCGTCCACCCCCCAGTTTAAAGGGAAAAAGGGGGGTTAAACCGGGGTTTTTTGTCCGCTCTCCGGGGTGGTGGCTTCGGCCAAAAAAAAAGCATTAAGGGTTTAATGATAAAAATGTTTGGGTTTTGGAGGGCGGGGCCATTTCCAGCGTTTGCTCTGGCCCTGTAAAAATACAATAGATAAGATGAATAGACACATCCAAATCAACACACACTATCTTTTAAAAATTAAATTAATAATAAAAAATTTTTAAAAAATTTAGATTTATTAATAATAATTAAAAATAATGAAAATGATGATGCCATTTTAAAACCCAAAAAATAGTAGAAATAAAATTTTAAATAATAATAAATAATAAAAAATAATTTAAAAAAATAAAAATAATGAAATTTTTTCCCAGGTAGAAAATTTTTATAAATGCCCGCCCCGTGTGATATGGAAGGTCCTTTTTTTCCTGTGATGGTCTTGCGGGGGGACTCTTCCCTCAGGGGTAGAGGGAGGGAGGGAGGTTGTCAGAGCGGCATTGCCAGCTGAGCTGTAATCGGCCAATGATAACACGTGCCTCAGATTCTGAGGCTCTGAGCCAATGAGCGTTACGCTACCATACGCGTCTCGGCAGTCCGGTCTGTTGCGAGAAAAAAACACAATATCGAGATTCAATACCGACCAAATAATATACCGATACCGGTATACCGATGCACCACCAATACCGATACCGGTATACCGAAAACAAAAAATACCGGTACTACCGGTAATACCGGTGCTAAAATACCGGTATTTCGGAATACCGAAAACCGGTGCACATCCCTAATCGACGGGTTGGGGCCGGAAAAGTTCTACTGACGAGGATACGCTAGCGTCTCTTGTAGTTACATTTTGGTCGGGGATGTTACGCAGGGACTGTTGTGTTTTTTTGTAAGTAGTTTCACCAACAGTTGCGAAAAAAGTATTAAAATCTTCCGCTCTACTTTTTCAGCGGTCAGATGTTTGGCATTAGACGCCTTTTAAGGGGAGGGATTAGGTCCTTAATAATCTTCCAAGTAGCGGCAAGTTATTTTAGAATTAAGTAATAGATCGTGATAGTACTCTTTCCTTGTTTTATCTATAGCTTGCTTTACATGTTTTTTTAGGTCCTTGTATTGGGCCTGCAGAGTGTGGCTCGTTCTGTGTGCTTTGAGATTACGTTGAGCGGTATTTCGTGTTGTTATTGCCTCCCGAATCTGATCGGTCATCCACGGGGCGGGGGGACGGCGTATTTCCTTTGTAAACCCATGGGGCGCACTCAGGCACTTGTTTACGTGGATGTTGGTATGTCACTGTCATTTAATCGTCTGTATTAAAAATTTTAAAATTTTACAGAAGTTCCATCATTTCATTAGAAAATTTTTGAAGGGGGGTTTTTTTTCTTTTATTAGGGGACATGGGGCACCCCAATAGGTTTGATAAAAGGGGGCTTTTTTTTATNGGAAGTGGCAGGAGGGAATCGTACGTCGAGCCTGCCGCCGAATCGAGGGACTTCGCGTCGTCAACGACACAGCCGAGCGAGGAGGGCGCTCATCCAGTCCTTCAACCTCCGGCTGACCAAAGACGAGGAACAGCGCCATTTTCTCCCCCAAATTTTGGTGGAGGCCCATCGCCATCAACAGCCCGGGACCTCGAAGGCTTCCCTTCCCCGGCCAAGCCGGCCACATGAGGGGGGTTTGTCTCCCCATGATACCCCCCCACCGGGGGGCTAATACTCCCCAAAGAGGGGGACCAGCAGCCCTGCTGGGGAAGGGATGTCCGGCTTGTCCGCTTTCAAGAGATGACATCCCCTCCTTAATAGGCCAGTGCATAAGGGTAAATACCAAAGTTGTAATCCGCCACCCCTAAATATCAACCGTTTTGAGGTCAAGTTTTTGCATCCGATATTTTTCTTGCATAGATGCACCATTACACCAAAGTAGGAAGAAAAATTCAAACTTTTTATTTTTATTGGCACCCTACTGTCCACCCAGCAGTGAATGGGTAACGGGTGTTAGCCGGGGTTTGTGATCTGCTCTCCGGGGTGGTGGCTTCGGCCAACAAAAAGCATTAAGGATCAATGATAAAAATGTTGATATGGAGACGGGGCCATACGAGCGTTGCTCTGGCCCTGTAAAAATACAACTAGATGAAGATGAATAGACACAGTCAGTCACACACACACATATCTTTGAAATAATTATATTAATAATAAAATAATTATAATAATTTAGATCATAATAATAATAACAATAATGAAAATGATGATGCCATTATTAACCATAATAATAGTAGACTAAGATTAATAATAATAATAATAATAATAATAATAATAATAATAATAATGAAATTTTATCTAGGCTAGATTTGTATAGTGACGCCTGTGTGATATGTAATGATCCGTTTTCTGTGATGGTCTTGCGGGGGGACTCTTCCCTCAGGGGTAGAGGGAGGGAGGGAGGTTGTCAGAGCGGCATTGCCAGCTGAGCTGTAATCGGCCAATGATAACACGTGCCTCAGATTCTGAGGCTCTGAGCCAATGAGCGTTACGCTACCATACGCGTCTCGGCAGTCCGGTCTGTTGCGAGAAAAAAACACAATATCGAGATTCAATACCGACCAAATAATATACCGATACCGGTAAAACCGATGCACCCCCAAATACCGATCCCGGTATACCGAAAACAAAAAATCCCGGGTACTTACCGGTAATACCGGTGCTAAAATACCGGTATTTCGGAATACCGAAAACCGGTGCACATCCCTAATCGAGGGGTTTTGGGGCCGGAAAAGTTCTACTGACGAGGATACGCTAGCGTCTCTTGTAGTTACTTTTGGTCGGGATGTTACGCAGGACTGTTGTGTTTTTTTTGTAAGTAGTTTCACCAACAGTTGCGAAAAAGTATTAAAATCTTCCGCTCTACTTTTTTCAGCGTCAGATGTGTTGGCATTAGACGCCTTTTTAAGGGGAGGGATTAGGTCCTTAATAATCTTCCAAGTGCGGCAATGTTATTCTTAAAATTTAAAGTAATAGATCGTGATAGTACTCTTTCCTTTTTTTATCTATAGCTTGCTTTACATGTTTTTTTAGGTCCTTGTATTGGGCCTGCAGAGTGTGGCTCGTTCTGTGTGCTTTGAGATTACGTTGAGCGGTATTTCGTGTTGTTATTGCCTCCCGAATCGATCGGTCATCCACGGGGCGGGGACGGCGTATTTCCTTTGTAAACCATGGGGCGCAGCAATCCAGGCACTTGTTTATCGTGGATGTTGGTATGTCTACTTGTTCATTTACATCGTCTGTATTAAATATTTTAAAAGAGTCTATCACCTTCATTAAGTAATTGTGAGCAGAATGTGTCCCTATCATAGTGTGGACATGTCACGAATAGGTTTTAATTGATACGGGGTCGTTTTTTTTTAATTATATGAACGGTGGGCTGACAAGTCATGGTCCGCTATGGGGTGAGGAATGACGTCAGAGGTCCAGCACCGAGTAGGCTGTTAGTGTGATAATGTCAAGTAGTGTGCGGAGGTGGAGTGACTCGAGTTGGGCTTGCAATTTTTGTGTTAATTTATTTTTTTTTGAGATTCGTGGTTTGCTTTTACTGTTGAGAGATCGGGCATTTAATCACCGAGTATGAAAACCAGGTTTGTACGCAAAGGGCATTGTTCTTAGGAGGCAACTTAGTCAAAAAAAAAAAGATGAAAGAGCTTAGGGGTCTGTAAATGCAACCATAATGATAGAAGGTAATTTTTGCACTGAATTTGATATATATTCCTCGACAACCTATTGTTGCGCAATGTTTGTTTCTAATACTTCAGAGTGAGATGGTCTTTCACCTACACACAGACACCGAGCCGCGACCGTTATCACACCTGTAAGTTTGTAGTTGGTCATAGGAACATGAGTCAGGAAGATAGCACGTCTCACTAATACACAAAATATCGCATCTCTTTCATTTACCAGCAAACTTATTCCTCAAGATTGCTTTAGTGATTGTGAATTTAAGTGTTTAATTTTAAGAAAGTCCTTTATATTGGTTTAAGGGAACTAATCGGCTGACCATCTTGCCATTTTCCTAGGCGCTACAAGGGTTACAGAGATTTACTCTTATGACCCAGTCGTTGAACAACCCGCCACACTTTTACTTTATGGTCGAACCGACAGTTAAATTGCTGGTGGTTAAACTCGCCACAGTTGTAACAACCGACTTTTCTACCTTGCTGTTCTAGGTGTCGGGAGTAATGATCACGACCGCCGGGTGCACCGTTCACGTCCTTATATTCGGGGCGGTAGTTGGTCGAGGTGGGGGGCAGGGACGGAGTGTGGCGCGGGCGGGTGGGTTGGTGAGCATAGGGTGCGACAGAGTAGGAGTTGGTGAGAGGAGGAGGGGGAAAGTGGCGATAGTAATGTTAATTCTGTCTTGGTACTTCTTGAAATGTTTCGGGATTTCCTTTTGAGCCTGTGTGACGTATACGAGTAGGGAAGGGTTGACTCCATCATGGCCATAGCTTGGCACTGCTTGCCTTCCCCTATACTGCTCCTCAGGTGTTGGGTTGAGCCATGAGGTACGACTCCGGGCCATAACTTGCCATCCGCCTCCATCGGTGGCGAGCGTATGGCTTGAAGAGTAGGCGGGAGCAACATTAGCCTTGGGGTTACCATCTTGTCGTAGTTACGCGTTTCTTACTTCGAGAGCTTGACTTGAGTTTTTCTTTACCTTTTCCCAATCTACGCACTCACTGAAGGGAGAGTACTGGTTAGTCATTGCTTTGAGCAGCCTGACGACACCTGTTCTGTTTAGAATGGATCCTTGGTATTCACTGTAGGTGTCGTAGCATGTCTCATTTATTTCTCCTGTCCCCAGCTTAAGGAAGAGGTCTGGTTTGACTATTGCTATGCCGTTATCGTCTGCCCATTTATGTTTGTGCTCATTTATTTCATTAATTTTTGCTTGTAAAATGTCAGATTGCAGGCTGGGTGCTACCTGGCTCACACATATATCCATATTTTCAGTTTTGCCCTTTAGTTCACTGACGAGAGCACTGAGATTGTCTAGAACCACTGCCGGTGACGTGCCCTCTATTGCGTCAAAAAACCCACCTTAAATAATGCATGTTTTGGGAGTCCAAGCTAGTTTTTCACGCACCCAACACTTTAAGAGGTCTACATTAAAGTCTTTGAGAGTTTTGATAGCACAGTTATCATTCAGGTCGGAAACTTTGATGTTGCTCAGATTCATGTCACCGATCAATAGTCTTTTTTTCTGAGGTGGACTGGTTTGGTGTTTCATTCCGTTCCTGTCCTCTGTTTTCACTTTCATTAGTTAGTTTATCTTCTAAAACTGACACTCGGCGTTCAATAGAAAGGTACCGAGAGTTTGCCGTGGCTTCAGGGGGGGTACTATTGATGTTGGTCGCATATTTTTCTAATTTAGTTAGTCGGATAATTAAATACTCCAGCTGGATCGTTGAGTCGCCCTGTTGTTGGGTGGTTAGGGTGATGGGTGACACCACCTCGGCTTCACCCGTGCGGGATAGTTCCAGAGAAGCCACATACCTCTTTAATTGTTCCAGAGATTCACTTATTGTCTTTACTTCGTCACTTAACTTAGTTATAGCACTGTTTGTTTCATTACTGTTATTGCATGACAAATCGTTAGGCATGCAGAGTTTGTGTTGAAGTGGTGGTTTCACTATGACAATTTGCGTTGTCAACGGAGTCCTTGGCTTGTTCCATTATCTTGTCGATTAATATGTCCTTATTTACCCATACGTTATTCACTCCAATTTCTCGGCAGTGTTTTGGAGTTGAGTTTGGTGAGTGTTTTTTTAAAAAGTCAATAGTTGGGTGGTTAAGGAAGGGTTTCCTACGTCACCTTCACTTGTTGGGAGTCATGCTTTTCACTGCACTACAGAGGGGGAGAGAGAGAGGAAGGAGAGGAGAGAGAGAGAGGAAGGGAGGGGAGAGGGGGAGAAAGAGAGGAAGAGGAGAAGAGAGGAGAGAGAGAGAGGAGAGAGAGGAGAGGAGGAAGGAGAGGGAGGAGAGAGAAGAGGGAAAAAAAGGGGAAAGGGAAGAGAGAGAAGAGAAAAGGGAAGAGGAGGGGGGAGGAAGAGAGAAGAGAGAGAAGAGGAGAAGAGAGAGAGAGGAAGAGGAGAGGGGAGAGAGAGAGAGAGAAGGAGAGAGAGATAAGAGAGAGAGAAGAGAGGAGGGGAGAGAGAGAGAGAGAGAGAGGAGAGAGAGAGAGAAGAGAGAGAGAGAGAGAGAAGGAAAAGAGAAGAGGAGGAGAGAAGAGAGGAAGAGGGAGGAGAGAGAGAGGGAAAAAAGAGAGAGAGAGAAGAGAGAGAGAGAGAGGAGAGAGGGAAGAGGAGAGAGAGAGAGAGAGAGAGAGAGAGAGAAAAAAAAAGTTGGAAAAAATATCAAAAATCTTGATATAAAATGATCACAGCCAACAATTTTTCTTTTTTTTTTTTCTTCCTTTTTTTTCTTCCCCCGGCTACGATAAAACCCGTTAGGGGGGCGTCCACTCGCTTTCTCATCTCTTATACCCCTAATCCCCCACTAAAAACCCCCCCTATAACCCGCCTCTCTCCCCTTTCCCCCTCAAAAAATAGCCCCTCCAAAAAAAAATGCGATTCCATACAAAAAAAGAGAAAAAAGGGGGGTCCCCTAAAAATTTTCCCGTAAAAAGAAAAGTACAAAAAATATATTATAAAAAAGGGAAGAAACTTATTTTGCATTGATTTTTCTTTTTTTTGTATGTTTATTTTATCTTTTTTTGACAAGTAAAATTATTAATTGACGGGGGGAAAATAAAGTATTAATATGTTTTTGGGATAGCCGTGTTGTGTGTGTGGGGGTGGGGTTTTGT
>JACEEZ010010616.1:17500-21969 GCA_016584305.1 Chionoecetes opilio | reverse complement strand
CCGCCAACCCTCGAAGTGCAGGAAGAGGAATCGTCCGTCCAGGGCCCCTGCGCGAATCGAGGACTTCGCGTCGTCCACGGACACAGCCGAGCGGAGGAGTGGCGCTCATCCGTCCTTCACCTCCCGGCTGACCAAAGACGAGGAACAGCGCCAGTTTCTCCTCCAAATTGGTGGAGGCCCATTGCCATCAACAACAGCCCGGACCTCGAAGGCTTTCCCTCCCCGGCCAAGCCGGCCCAATGAGTGGGGTGTCTCCCCATTATACCCCCCCCCCGAGGGGCTAATACTCCACCAAGAGGGGTGACCACAGCCCTGCTGGGTAGGGATGTCCGGCCTGTCCCCGCTTTCAAGAGATGACACTCCCCTCCTTAATAGGCAGTGGCATAAGGGTAAATAACAAAGTTGTAATCCGCCACCCCTAAATATCAACCGATTGAGGTCAGCTTTGCATAAGATAGTTTCTTGCATCAGATTCACCATTACACCAAAGTAGGGAAGAAAAATTCAAACTTTTTTATTTTTATTCACCCTACTGTTACGCACCCACAGTGAATGGGTAACGGGTGTTAGCCGGGTTTTTGTGATCTGCCTCTCCGGGTGTGGCTTCGCCAACAAAAGCATTTAAAGGATCAATGAATAAAAATGTTGATATGGAGACGGGGCCATACGAGCGTTGCCTCTTGGCCCTGTAAAATACAACTAGATGAAGATGATAGACACAGTCAGTCACACACAAACGGATAAAAACACATATCTTTGAAATATTTATATTAATAATAAATAATTTAATAATTTAGATCATAAAATAATACAATAATGAAAATGATGATGCCATTATTAACCAGAAATGAATAGTAGACTAAGATTAATAATAATAATATAATAATAATATATACATAATAATAATGAAATTTTATCAATAGTCTAGATTTGTATATGGACGCCCTGTGTGATATGTAATGATCCTTTTTCTGTGATGGTCTTGCGGGGGCTCTTCCCTCAGGGGTAGAGGAGGGGAGGTTGTCCAGAGCGGCATTGCCATCTGAGCTGGGGTAATCGGCAATGATAACACTTGCCTCAGATTCTGAGGCTTCTGAGCCAATGAAGCGTTACGCTACCTATTACGCCCGTCTCGGCAGTCCTGTCTGTTGCGAGGAAAAAACACAATATCGAGATTCATAAACGACCAAATAATAATACCCATACCGGTATACCGATGCACCACCTAATACCGATACCGGTATACCGAAACAAAAATAACCGGTACTACTACCGGTAATCCCGGTGCTAAAATACCGGTATTTCGGAAATACCGAAACCGTGCACATCCCTATCGACGGGTTGGGGCCGGAAAAGTTCTACTGACAGGATACGCTAGCGTCTCTTGTAGTTAATTTTGGTCGGGGATGTTACGCAGGCAGTTTAGTTTTGGGGGGGGGGGTTTTTTTTTGTGTTGTGTATTGCTGTTTGTTTTTTTTGTAGTAGTTTCACCGAACAGTTTGCTAAAAAGTATTAAAATCTTCCGCTCTTACTTTCTTTCAGCGTCAGATGTGTTGGCATTAGACGCCTTTTAAGGGGAGGGATTAGGTCCTTAATAATCTTCAAGTAGCGGCATTGTTATTCTTAGAATTAAGTAATAGATCGTGATGTACCTCTTTCCTTGTTTTATCTATAGCTTCTTTACATGTTTTTAGGTCACTTGTATTGGGCCTGCAGAGTGTGGGCTCGTTTCTGTGTGCTTTGAGATTACGTTGAGCGGTATTTCGTGTTGTTATTTGCCTCCCGAAAGCTGATCGGTCTCACGGGGCGGGGGGACGGTGCGTATTTCCTTTGTAACCAACCATGGGGGCGCAGGCAATCCGGCCACTTGTTATCGTGCTGTTGGGATGGTCTACTTGTTTCATTTACATATCGTCTGTATTAAAATATTTTACCAGAGTCTATCACTTTCATTAAGTAATTGTGGCAGAATGTGTCCCCTATCCATAGTGTGACATGTCACTAATAGGTTTTAATAAAGATACTGGGTCGTTTTTTTTTTTACTTATATTGACGGTGCACTGACAAGGTCATGTCCGCTATGGGATGAGGATGACTTCAGAGGTCAGCACCGAGTCAGGCTTGTTAGTGATGATATGTCAGTAGGTGTGGCGTAGGTGGGAGTGACTCGAGTGGCTTGCTAATTATTTGTGTAATATTATTATTTTTGAATGATTCGTGAGTTTGCGTTTACTGTTGAGGAGCGATCGTCATTTAAATCATCCGAGTATGAAAACAGGTTTGTTCGCAAGACATTGTTCTTAGGAGGTCACAATATAGTTCAAAAGGGAATCAGAAAGAAAGAGCTTTAGGGTGTCTGTAAATGCAACTATAGGTGCAGAATGGGTAATTTCCTGCACTGATTTGTATCCGTATATCATCGACACTATTGTTTGCTCAATTTTTTGTTTTCTAATTACTTCAGAGGCTGAGATGGTCTTTCACATACACACAACACCCTAGCCGCGACCGTTATCAGACACCGTATAGTTTGTAGTTAGGTACATAGAATCAGGAGTGCAGAAGATAGCCACGTCCTCACTAATACACAAATTATCGACATCTCTTTCATTTACCAGCACTTGTATTTCCCTCAGATTGCCTGTAGTGAGTGTGAATTTAAGTGTTTACTTTTTTAAGCAAGTTCCTTTATATCTGGTTTAAGGAACTATTCGGCTTGACCATCTTTGCCATTTTCCTAGCCTACAAGACGGTCAGAGATTACTCTTATGACCCAGTCGTTGACACTGCCACCACTTTACTTTATTTCGAACCGACAGTTAATTGCTGGTGTTAAACTCGCCACAGTTTGTACCACCCGCTTTTCTACCTTGCTGTTCTAGTGTCGGGAGTAATGATCACGACTGCCGGTGCACCGTTCAACGTCCTTATATCGGGGCGGTATTTGGTCGAGGTTGGGGGGGCAGGACGGGTGTGGCGCGGCGGGTGGTGGTGAGCTAGGTGCACGACGAGTAGGGAGTTGGTGAGAGGAGGAGGGAAAGTGCGTGTAAATGTAATGACTTATCCTTGGTACGTCTTGAAAATGTTCGGGATTTCTTTTGAGCCTGTGTGGGACGTATAACGAGTCAGGAAAGGGAAGGGTTGACTCCATCTGGCTCATGAGCTTGGCACTCTTGTCCCTTCCCCTCTACTGCTCCTCAGTTGTTTGGGTTAGGCCATGAGGTACTACTCCGGGCCATAACTTGCCATCACGCCTCCATCGGTGGCGAGCGGTAATGGCTTGAAGAGTGGCGGGGCAAACATTTAGCCTTGGGGTTACAACTTGTCGTAAGTTACGCGTTTTCTTACTTCGAGAGCTTGACTTGAGTTTTTCTTTAAACCTTTTGTTTCCTCCCCCAATCACAGGCACTCACTGAAGGGAGAGTACTTTACTAAATACTGTTGTCTTGCTTTGATCAGCAAGAGAAGCAGCCTGACGACACCTGTTCTGGTTTAAGATGGATCCTTCCCTTGGTATTCACTGTAGGTGTCGTTAGCCGTGCATGTCTCATTTATTTCTCCTGTCCGCCCAGCTTAAGGAAAGGTGTCTGGTTTGACTATTGCTATGCCGTTTCGTCTGCCATTTATGTTTGTGCTCATTTATTTCATAATTTTTGCTTGTAAACTGTCAATTGCAGGCTGGGTGCTACTGGCCTCACACATATATCCATATTTCAGTTTTGCCTTTTAGTTTCACTGACGAGATCAACTGGATTGTCTAGACCACTGCCGGTGACGTGCCCTCTATTGCGTCAAAAAAACCCACCTAAATAATGCATGTTTTGGAGTCCAAGCTAGTTTTTCACGCACCCAACACTTTAATAGGTCTACTTAAAGTCTTTGAGAGTTTTGATAGCCAGTTATCATTCATGTCGGAACTTTGATGTTGCTCAGATTCATTCACCGATCAATAGTCTTTTTTTCTGAGGTGGACTGGTTGGTGTTTCATTCCGTTCCTGTCCTCCCTGTTTTCACTTTCATTAGTTTAATTTATCTTCTAAAACTGACACTCGGGCTTCAATAGAAAGGTCCGAGAGTTTTGCCGGTGGCTTCAGGGGGGGTACTATTGATGTTTGGTCTCATATTTTTCTAATTTAGTTAGTCGGATAATTAAATACTCCAGCTGGATCGTTGAGGTCCGCCCTGTTTTGGGTTGTTAGGTGATGGGGTGACCACCGACCTCGGCTTCACCGTGCGGGATGTGTCCAGAGAAGCCACATACCTCTTTAATTGTTCCCAGAGATTCCTCATTGTCTTTACTTCGTCCTTAACTTAGTGTATAGCACTGGGTTGTTTCATTACTGTTATTGCATGACAAATCGTTAGGGCATGACAAGAGTTTTGTGTTGAAGAGTGTGGGTTTTCACTATGACATTTGCGTTGTCAACGAGTCCTTTCTTGTTCCATATCTTGGATTAAATTATGTCCTT
>JACEEZ010010616.1:0-10000 GCA_016584305.1 Chionoecetes opilio | reverse complement strand
ACCCATGAGGCACCCCCTAGTAACATCAACCCAACAGACCCCCTCGCCATTTATTACTACCCGTTTTTTACGATTGAAAGCCAATCGCCAACCCATAAATTTAAATTTGTTTCCCCCTAAGCCATGTCCCCTTAGTTTGGTCAGCAGTGCTTGGGGGAACGTTCGAAGGCTTTTGAATATCAAGATACATAATCCGGGGGAATTTTAGCGTCCCAGTTTGAATAAATGACATTAAAAAAATCGAGTGGGTTTGTTAAGAGGATCTTTATTTGGGAAATCCTTTTGGGGAGTTTAGTATGAGCTTTTTTCTCGAAAAAGGACACTATTTATCCCGCAATATTTTTAAAATTTTTAAACAATACAGGTGACTAATTGAGCGAAATTTTTACTTGCGGGCCCCCTTCTCCCTTTCTAAATAGGGTTGAGCTTTAGTTAAATTTCCCACATACCAAAACATTTAGTCCTTTAGTGATTTATTTAGAAAAATCTTTTAAGGAAGGAAAGTTGCGTGACATTGCGAAGTAAGCGCGGCGAAATTTCGTCCCCCCCCACGGATTTTTGGGGGCAAGTTTTTTCAAATACTTTGGGTATTCGTTTACGTTTTCTTTCCTATTTTCCCAAAATACACTTTTAGCCGCATACAGTTTATGGTTTTTGGAAAGAGTGCGTTTCTTAATAAATACCGCTAAACGAATCATTTAGTACGAAGCCCTGCTTTATTACACTGGCGACAAAAAAAAATCGAAGAATGGTTCTGGATAAAGAAGCTTTTATAGGTAAACGACCCTGCTGAACTCGAATTGATGTTCAATTAACTCTATCCGTCCCGTTTTGGAAACCCCGACGCAATTCATTTAAAAAATAAGGGAAAACAGAGAAAAGGTTTCCCCAAAGTTTTTTTTAAAATCTTTTAAACTTTTTTTCTAAGTATTTGGGCAGTGCAGTGTTTTTGAGTGTGTCGATTTGCAGTGAGCGGGGGGAGTGTGCCGCTGCGTATTGGCGAGGGTTTGCAGACTGGTAGTAATTTTTTTATGAGACAGCTTTGAATATGTTAAAAATTTTATTTTTCTTTGCGATATGATGGTTGATTTTGGGGTCCAATTTTAGGGGTTTTCCGATATAGTACCTTTGTACCCGGGTGTGATGGAGCGCCCTAACGTGTGAATGATCGGGTAGTTTTTGTTTCATATGTTTGAATTTTACCCCTGCAGTCGAAAAAAACCTCTTTCAAAGAAAGTTAAAGCAGCTTATCTGATTTTTTCAAGTGCGATAGGGATCAAGATAAGAAGTGGGCCCCACGTACAGCAACCCGTGTGAACCACTTGAATGAATGGATGCGTGGGGGAAACGGAAAACAGAATGGCATCGGGATCCCCAAGGTTTGGGGGAACAAAAAGGGTCACAGTACTGATGTCTTCGCCCACAACATCAAAGGATATTTAGTAAAAAAGCGAGCTAAAATCGGGTATCCTGACGTACTTTCCTCGGGCCTGTGCCAAGCCCTGATTCCTGGTCCTGACCGTTTACAGTCATTTTATCCCTCTATACGAGCTTTGCCCACACTGAGGGCTAGAAGGCTTGAACATAAAGTTTTACGTCATTTTATACCTTATACAGAGCATTGCCCACAGGAGGGCTGAGGGGCCTTGAACAGCAAGTATTACAGCCATTTTATACCCTATACAGACCCCTTGCCCACACTGAACCCTCTTACAGAGCATTGCCACACTGGGGGCTAGGAGGTCTTGAACAAAAAGTATTACACCCCTTTTTATACCCATACAGAGCATTCCCCACACTGAGGGCTAGAGAGGCTTGAACAGAAAGTATTACGCATTTTAACCTCTATACAGAGCATTGCCACACTGATACCTCTTACAGAGATTCCCCAACTGGGGGCTAGAGAGGCCTTAACAGACATTTTACAGTCATTTTTCCCTTATACAGGCATTCCCCACACTGAGGGCTAGATTTTTTATATAAGTCAATCATTATACTTTTTCCTTTATTGCCAGTAAAAGGGGGCCCCCAGTCCCCAATTTCCAAATGTTAGCCCACTAAGCTTGATGTCCCCCTGAAGGGGAAAAGCACTGAGTTAATTGATGTACCTGTCTTCGGGCACATAAAAGGCGTTGTGATGCGAACTTCGAACATTCGCTTATAAATTATAAAAATTACATTTTTTTATAACTATTTTTATTTTCTTTAATTGAAACATTGTCTGGGTTATTTTTATTATTATTATTATTATTTATTTTTATTTTTATTAATTATTTTTTATTATTATTATATTACTATTTTTTATTATTATTTTTATTTTTATTATTATTTTATTATTTTTATTATTTTTGTTGTCGTAGTATAGTATATTTAGTAGTAGTAGTATGGGTGTAGAAAAGTAGAACTATAGTAGTAGTGTAGTAGTAGAGTAGTAGGGGTAGTAATATAGTTGTATTTTTAGTAGTAGTAGTAGTAGAATTTGGGGTGGGGGTTTAAAGTAGTAGTAGTAGTAGTAGTACAGTACAGTATATATGTTTTTTAGTTTAGTGTAGATGTATAGTATTAGAAGGTGGTGGGGGTTTTAAAGTAATAGAGTAGTATAGTGTAGTAGTGTAGTAATGGAGTAGTAGTAGAGTTGTAGTATAGTAGTAGTAGTAGTAGTGGGAGTGTAGTAGTAGTATAGGGGTAGAGTCAGTAGTATAAGATATAGTAAAATAGTAGTAGTAGTAGTTGTAGAATAGCGTAGTATTTGTAGTGGAAGTAGAGTTAGTAATGAAAAAAACTCTAAAAACTCTCTTCCTTTTTCAAGTCTACCTTCCCTACGATTTAAAAATTTTTTCATGAGAAGAGTTAAAGACCCCTCCCGAACTAAATTTTGGGCCACCCCCCTTGCTTTTTTTTTTTCGTCTTTTTTTATGGGCCCCTCCCAATAGGGGTTTTGTTTTACCCATTTTGTTGGTTTTTTGGCCAGCCCTTTTTGTCATTAAAAAAAAAAAGTAGTAGTTTTTAGTAGTAGTAGTGTAGTAGTAGTGTAGTAGTAGTAATGTAAAAGTAGAGAAATAGGTAGTAGTGTAGAGTAGTAATAGTAGTATTTAGTGTAGTAGTAGTGTATAGTAGTGGTAGTGAGTAGTAGTGGTATTTGTAGTATTTGTAGAGTAGTAGTAGTAGTAGTAGTAGTAGTAGTAGTAGTGTGTAGATGTAACAATAACAATATGAAAGAAATCGGGTAATTTTTACCCGATGATGGTGTTTTTTATTTATTTAAACGAAAATTTATGCAGGTTAAAACCATTTATCAGAAAAGGAAAATAAAATAAAAAGCTAATATTTTCCGTCTATTATATTTACATGTACAAATTTTTTTGCACAAAATATTAAATGGCGAAAAGTTTAAGTTCATGCATATTTTTTGAAAGTCTCATAATGGGATTCTTTAGGGGTTTTAGGTTTTTATTTTAAATATTTTTAAAAACAAGCATTTCCAAGATAAAGTAATATTTTTTAAATGATAAAAATATTTGGTAGGGGAAACCGATTCAGATTTTTTATATTTAGTTAACGCAATTTGGCCCCTAATTCATTTATACTAAACCCAAAATTCAAGGAAAGCAATTATTTCCGCTTCATTTTTATTTCCAGTAAAATGTTTTTCGCAAAATATTATATGGCGAAAAGTTTAAAATTAATGCATTTTCTTGAAAATTCAAAGGCATTCTTTGGTGTTTTTTCGGTTTTTTTTTTTGATAAATATAGAAAAAAATTACGAAGATAAAAAGTATATCTTTATACGATAAACATTTATAGGTAGGTAAACTTTCGGGGGGCGGAAGGGTGGTATCCTTTAGGTGACGTCAGGGCGATGTACCCGGCCTTTTCTCTCGGTGGTCTCTTTTTACCCGGCCAAAATTCAGTGACCCCTTTGGAATTTTATACTATAAACGAATGCTTTGAAGATGAACTGGATTAAAATTTGTGTTTCTAAATTTTTAATCGTCCCTTTTTTGCTATATTGGTTTTAAAAGCTGAGATATGTCAAATAAGTGCGATTCTGTTGAAAATTTGTGATTTTTTTTTTTGTTTTTACTTATATTTGAGATTTCCCGCATTAAATTAAGGGGTTTTTAGAGTTTTTGTGTATTTTTTAACCCAAAACAGTTTAAAAAGACGTTATTTTTTTAAAATCAACAAGCAAGCAATGACAGCACAACATAAACCTTTTCTAAAAAAAACTACAATACAAAACACAAATTACAGCCTAGTTATTTTCCAAAACCTTTTAATTTAATGCCAAAATTTATAATCAGGAAGACTTTCGACCCCATGAAAACCGTTTAGCAAAACCCTATATGTCTAAATAAGCTTTGAAAGCCATAAAATTGGTTGGGAAATGATCTGGATCCCATGACGTAAAAAAACCCTTATATGAAGTTTTAAACGCAACCAGGTTTTAGGCTTAAAATGAGCCGGATAACGTAGCCTATATTATAGCGTGTTTCCCTCATGGTTAAGACTTCCTCACTTGAGCATTTTTTGTTCACTTAGTTATAATTTCCCTAAACAAATATGGCGGACTTTTAATCAGTATTTTCCTTATTTATTTAATTTCGTTATTTATCGCATTATTAGCCTCGTATACCCTGTTTTAACCCTCTCTCTAATGTTTTTAAGGATAGAGATAATTAGAGATACCTCACAATTAGCCTCGTGTACCCTGTTTTAACCCTCTCTCTAATGTTTTAAAGATAGATATAATTAAAGATAGCTCACAATTAGCCTCGTGTACCCTGTTTTAGCCCTCTCTCTAATGTTTTTAAAGATAGAGATAATTAAAGATAGCTCACAATTAGCCTCGTGTACCTTGTTTTAACCCTCTCTCTAATGTTTTTAAAGATAGAGATAATTAAAGATAGCTCACAGATAATACTAGGGCCATCTATCTCTTGATTATAACCTATAGTTGTATTCTAATGTTTACCGTAGATATCACTATAGTCGCCACTTCGGTACTCGTAAACTTACTCTTTCGGACAATTCAAACCTTTTCGGGCAATTTAATGGATAGTTAAAACGTTTTATTTATTCGTTTATTTACGCTTTATATATATTTTTCCTTGCATATATCAATGTAGCTGTTTCGGTTTTTTTCAAGTTCCTTCTTTGTAATGCAAGAGAGAGAGAGAGAGAGAGAGAGAGAGAGAGAGGAGAGAGAGAGAGAGAGAGAGAGAGAGAGAGACGGAGAGGAGAGAGAGAGAGAGAGAAGAGAGAGAGACGAGAGACGAGAGAGAGAGAGAGAGAGAGAGAGATGAGAGAGAGCGAAGGAGAGAGAGAGAGGAGAGGAGGAGAGAGAGGAGAGAGAGGAGTAGCGAGAGGAGAGATGAGAGAGAGAGGAGATGAGAGAGAGAGAGAGAGAGAAGAGGAGAGAGAGGAGAGAGAGAGACGAGAGAGAGAGAGATGGAGAGAAAAGGGAGAGAGAGAGAGAGAGAGAGAGAGGAAAGAGAGAGAGAGGAGAGAAAGAGACCGAGAGTGAGAGAGAGAGAGAGGAAGAGAGAGAGAGAGAGCAGAGAGAGAGGAGACGAGAGAGAGAGAGAGAGAGAGAGAGAGAGAGAGAGAGAGAGAGATGAGAGGAGAGGGGAGAGAGGAGAGAGAGAGAGAGACGAGAGAGAGAGAGAGAGAGAGAGATAGAGAGACGGAGAGAGAGAGAGAGAGAGAGAGAGAGAGAGAGAGAGAGAGAGAGAGTAATAATAATAAAGTTTATTTCCACCGGCAGTGGTTATTCGTTACATACAATTATTTTCAAGATAATAGCTACATAAATTAAATTACACAGTTTTGCATTAAAACATTAAAAATATAAAATTATAAAACTGTAAAATAGAAAAATAATCGATATTAAAATATATATACAGAATATGCTAATAAAAAGTAAAGGAATAAAAGCATTATTAAAAGAAAACAAATATATAAGTAAAATCATTATAAAAGGTACATATAGTTCTACCGAAGAATATACTATATACATTAAAAGAAAAAGTTCTATACTAAAATTCCTTTCCATCCCGAAGTACAAGTTTGAGTTTAGTTTTGAAAGACTGTAGGGTGTTAGCATCTTTAACTAGCGACGGGAGGCTGTTCCATAACTTGGGGCCCCTTACAGAGAGAGATCTGGCCCCCATGTCTGTGTTGGTCTTAGCGACGGTAGGCTGTTCCATAACTTGGGGCCCCTTACAGAGAGAGATCTGGCCCCATGTCTGTGTTGGTCTTAGCGACGGGAGGCTGTTCCATAACTTGGGGCCCCTTACAGAGAGAGATCTGGCCCCCATGTCTGTGTTGGTCTTAGGGACGGGAGGCTGTTCCATAACTTGGGGCCCCTTACAGAGAGAGATCTGGCCCCCATGTCTGTGTTGGTCTTAGCGACGGGAGGCTGTTCCATAACTTAGGGCCCCTTACAGAGAGAGATCTGGCCCCCATGTCTGTGTTGGTCTTAGCGACGGGAGGCTGTTCCATAACTTAGGGCCCCTTACAGAGAGAGATCTGGCCCCTATGTCTGTGTTGGTCTTAGGGACGTACAGGGGATCTCGCTGTCTGGTGGTGCTACCAGTAACGTCCCCTACAGTTGGAAAAGTCAGATTAGGATATAGATGGGTCATATACTTGAACATAGTGACCCCTGTGTCGTGAGTTATTTGGTCTTTAACATTCAGCCATTGTAGTTCCTTCAAAATTGGAGTCACGTGATCGTACTTCCTGGCTTTACCATCTACTACTTTTGCTGCAAAATTCTGTACTTTTTTAACATTGTTTAGGAGAGCTGTGTTTGCTGTGCCCCATATTACATTGCAATAATTAATAATGCTAAGTACAAGTGATTGTATAATTGCTGTGCGAGTATCCTTCTCGAAATATTCTTTTATTCTATTTACATACATTAGAGATCCAGTTACTTTTTTACTCATTTCACATACATGTTTGTTAAAAGTCATGTACCTGTCCATGTGTAGTCCAAGGTTTTTTACATGTGAGGCGGGTTGAAGGGTTGTGTCGTGGTGCTGCATAGTGAGATTGTCTGGTATCTGGGATAATAGTTGATAGGTACCTATGAACATACACTGTGTGTTTTCTTAGTATTCAGTAGTAAACCATTTTTCAGAAAGTACAACTTTGCTTTATGTAAGGTTTCCTGTGTTTCTGAATGAGGTGTCAAGGTTATTGATAAGGTTGTGTGTAGTATTTGTGTGTCATCAGCGTATTGCACTAATATACAGTCATTAATATAATGCGACATATCATTCACGCAAATGTTAAACAATATTGGGCCAAGTATAGAGCCCTGCGGGACACCGTACGTAACATGTAATTTCGAAGAAGTAGTGTTATGTAATCGTACTGACTGCGTTCTCCCATTTAGATAACTGTCAAACCAGAAAGTATCAATATTTGTGTTGTCAAGTTCCTTAAGTAGGATGGTGTGGTTGACACTGTCAAATGCTTTAGATAGATCGCATAAGGATAATAGTGACACCCGCTTCCTGTCCATGTAGTCATACATGTGGTTAGTAATGACAGTAAGGGCTGTTTCGGTAGATAATTTATGACGAAAGCCATGCTGGTTGTTAGATAGGAGATCATTTGACTCGAGGAAAGTTGTGAGTTGAGTAGCAACAGTTTTTTCAATTACCTTAGAATAGATAGGGAGGAGGGAAATGGGGCGGTAATTACTGACATCATCTGTGTCTCCATTCTTGTAAAGAGGGGTAACGATAGCATGCTTCCATTGATTCGGAAAAAGACCGGTTACGATGGAGGTGTTTATAGTAAATGTCAAATAATAAGCTAAAACATAAAGTGCATCTTTAACGTAACGCAGGGAAATATTATCTGATCCAAACGATTTAGTGTTGTCAGTTAAGATGACTGTGTTCGTATCGACGGTAGGGTTGTGCGGTACCAACAAAATAGCGGTATTGCCGATACCGGTTTGTGCGAGTAATACCGGTACGTCCTCACACCGGTATCAATTACAATACCGGTATACCGATACCGTACAGGAATACCGGTAATACCGGTATCGGTTTTTGTTTTTTTCGTGTTTTTTTTTACTTGTCCATTCTCAGACAATTATTAACCTCTACAGCATCGCCCCCCTCCTCCTTAAATAAAGTTTCCTATAGTGTCGGCCATTTGTTTTTTTACAATTATTAACCCCTACCGTACAGCATAGGTAAAGGTAAGGTAAAGATGGGAGGATACGCTTAGCTGCGCGTGGCATGCGGTGCTCATCTCCGTGGCATTAGCCCTTAGAGCCTGTGGTGGGTGAGAACCCGTTACCCGGGGACACAGGGCTATTGTGACTCCCGGGCTACCACAGACCACAGTACAGCATAGACCCCCTAAAATAAAGTTTCCTGTGGCGTCGGCCATTGACAGATTTAAGGGGGGACCGAGTAAACTATGGCCTAGGCCCCGCACCCCAGAGGAAAAAATATGTTTTCAATGAAAATCTGAATGCTGGACATTTCTTGTTTGCTCGAACACTGTTACATTGCATGTACCATAATATGCCACAAATTAGTACCAATGTAATGTAAAATATGGGTGGAAAAAGTTTCAATTAAACTAATATGAAATCTGAACCACATTTGGTAAAAATGTTTAGTCCTTTCCCGCCCTTATTAGTGGTTTTATCTTATCCAGACCCTTACAAATCCCTTCAGATACCTCTAAAACGTAATAATAAAGTGGGGGAGAGATAGAAAAATTAAAAATAAACTACTAACCTAACTTAACCTAACCTAACTTGGTAAAATTGTAGTCCTTTCCCACCCTTATATCTCGTTAGGATGTTAATGGTTAGGTTGTAGTGAGGTTAGGTTAGACATTTTATTTTGGGGGCCAGGGCGGGGGTAATATAGGGGGGAGGGGGCGTTGAAGGGGGCATCTCTCCTCCACTTTATAATTACGTTTTAGAGGTATCTGAAGGGATCTGTGAAGGTCTGGAGAAAAAAGAAACTAATAAGGGCTGGAAAAGGCTCTAGAATTTTACCCCACATTTCATTCAGGGCCCCGCACTCCCACGTACCGGCTTATATAGGGCCTCGCACACCATAAATCCGCCCCTGGCGTCGGCCATCTCTTTTTTTTACAATTCGTAACCCCTACCGTACAGCATAGACCCCCCTAACAAAGTTTTATTTGGCGTAGGCCATTTCTTTTTTTGCATCATTAATCTAATATACAATAGGAGTAGCCGTGTGTGTGTGTGTGTGTGTGTGTGGTGTGTGTGTGTGTGTGTGTGTGTGTGTGTGTGTGTGTGTGTGTGTGTGTGTGTGTGTGTGTGTGTGTGTGTGTGCACTGTGCATGTGTATTCATCTAGTTGTATTCATCTAGTTGTATTTTACAGGGCCAGAGCAACGCTCGTATGGCCCCGTCTCCATATCAACATGTATTTTATGATTCATCCTAAGTGTTTAGTGTTGGCTGAAGCCAGCACCCCGGGAGGCGGGTCACAAACCCCCGGCTAACACCCGGTACCCATTCACTGCTGGGTGGACAGTGGCTCGGGTTTTAAGAAGACCGCCCGTCTGTGTTCGCTCCGCCCGGGGATCGAACCCGGGACTTCTCGGTTGTGAGCCGAGCGTGCTAACCCTTACACTACGGAGTTTCCCCTGTGTGTGTGTGTGTGTGAGTGTATGTGCGTGTGTGTATGTGTGTACTGTGTGTGCATCTAGGTAGTATGATGGTAGTATCAGTATCTTTATTATTATCATTATGATCATTTTCAATATTATTATTAGTATTATTAGTATTGTTATTATTATTATTATCATTTTGATTATTATTATCATTATTGTTATCAATATTATTGTTAGTATCACTATTATTGCTATGATTATTTTATCTGAGTTATTATTATAACCTATTATCATAATACCATGACATATTTATTATTATATTATTAGTTTTATCTATTGTTTTTATAAAAATTATCATTTATTTTTTAATT